>PVKH010007688.1:0-20014 GCA_004027955.1 Chaetophractus vellerosus | reverse complement strand
TCTGGAGTCTCCCAGCTCAGACCTCTCTCCTGGATCCAGGACCTTTGTTTTGAGCTGTCTCGTTTCTCTCTCTTTCTCACCACCTTCCTTTATCCAGACATGGAAACAAAAGGACCTACTGCCTATTAAAATCCTTAAAAGTGGGGAAAAAATCTGATCTTCATGAAGGGAAAGAGGGCTCATGTACAGAACACGAGTGTAAAGGTCTCTAGAGCATGCCTGTGATTTTGAGCTCTACACCACACTGTCACACACTTAGGTTCATCCTGGCCCCTAGACTGAGCTCTCAGGGAACACGGAATGAATTTTCTCCCTCTTCCATACTTCAGCTATTTGAAGAAAGCTCTCATGTTCTTCCTGAATCTTCTCCGGGCTAAACATCTCCAGTAGGTCAATAAGAAACCCTTTCAAAACTCTAGATATACTTTTCCAGATGCCAACACCAGTATCTCAATGGAGGCAGTTCTGCCACATAGAGGGCATTTTAGAAATGTGGGGAAGGGAATTTTTGTTTATCACCATGATTGTGGGGTGCTACTGGCACATTGAAGGCGAATCCAGGGCCACCAGGAAAGGGTTTGGGTCCCAGTGATTAAAAAAATTAGGGGTCTCCAGCAAGGGCAGATGGGCAAAAAACCTTTATACAGGATTTGTGTTGATGCATAACATATTGGAACCTGTGTCTCCTTCCCCACCACAAGCCAGGTAATTGTCCTTCCACCCCCTGTCTCACTGACCCCCCCAGAGATGCTAGATGTCCTGGGAGCCAAGGGACAGTCTTATATGATGAAGACTCTCTGTCCATTCTGCACGGCCTTGAATATCCAGATGCACATTTCAGGAATATGAAAAATCTGTTTATCATTATTTGAGTCTAGAACTGTTTTATATGTGCTTATGGTCATTTTTTAAAAAAAGGAGATTGAACCTGAGACCTTGTACATGGGAAGCAGACACTCAACCACTGAGCTACATCTGCTCCCCCATATACACTGAATTTTCCAGGGCTGCGTTTCTCTCCAGGCTTAGTGCCTCTGTTTCCTCCACAAGGTCAGCTGTAGACTATGAGGCTCTCTAGGCTTTGCTTCTCTCCACAAGGCCAGCTGTGAACTCTCAGGCAAATGGCTCATCTTTATCCCGGGGCCTTCTTTACTTCCTCACCAGAACTCCAACATCAAAAACTGCTTCAACTCCGTTCTTTGCATTGCCTTTATATTTGATTCCCGCCTCACCAAGGGGTGGGGCTCAACGCCCTACTGACGTGGCCCAGTTAATGCCCTAATCATAACTTAATCATGCCCAGATTAGCAGACCAGTTTACAAGCATGATCCATTATCATTTTTTTGGAATTCATAATTACACCAAACTGCCAAACTACTATAGTCCCTTATTAGGTTCGACTAATGTTTTAGTTTCCTGGGCTGCTCAAGCAAATACCAAGCAATGGGCTGGCGTAAATGATGGGAATTTAATGTTTCATGGTTTTGGGGCTAAAGGAAAATACAAATCAAGGCATCATCAAAGTGATGCTTTCTTTCCGAAAACTGGCATTCTGGGGTTGGCTGCTGGCGATCCTTGGTCCTCCACTCCCCGTCACGTGACAATGCACATGGCGACTCCTCCATTTGTTTCCAGATTCTGTTGAATTCCAGCTTCCTACTTCCTGTGGCTTTTTCTCTCTAGCTGTCTGAATTTCATTCCACTCATAAAGCACTCCAGTAAGGGAATTAAGACCCATCCTGATTGAGGTAGCCTCATCCGAAGGTCCTACATACAATGGAGTTCTCACCCACAGGAAGGGCTTAAGTTTAAGAACAGGTCTTTCTGGGGTACGTACAGCTCCAAACCCACCACAGCTAGCAATTGGTTCTTTTTAGTTATGTGAACTAGTAAGTTATATTATGTATGGATTTCATTTCAGAGCATCAAAAGGAAAGTCATATAATATTAGCTGTAATGAGGGACTAAGTATAATACTCTATGTGTTAGTCTCATATTGCTGCTGTAATAAATTACCATAAACCTAATGATTTAAGACAATATAGATTTATTATCTAACAATTCTGGAGGCCAGAAGTCTGCATTGGGTTTCACTGGTGTTGGCAGGACCGTGCTTCTCTGGAGGCTCTAAGGGAGAAGCCGTTTCGTTGCGTTTTCCAGCTTCCAGAAGCCACCTACATCTTTTGGTTGTGGCCCCTTCCTCCATCTTCAAAACTAGTATTGGAAGATCTTCAACTCTCTGTCTGACTCTGACTCTTGGCTTCCATCGTCACTTCTCTCTGACCCTAATCCTCCTGCCTTCCTCTTCTAAGGCCCCTCGTGATTACATTGGGCCCACCTGAGGTCATTATCTGTAATCTTACCATCTTGAGCTCCTCAGGGCTATCCCAGCTGCAGACTTCCTTTTGCTGCGTAAGTCTTAGATTCCAGGGATTTGGATGTGGGCATCTTTGGGAGGCCGTCATTGAGCCGACCACACTTTAATAATATAATAATCATTGTTCTGATAAGGTTGAGATCCACAGATGTAACTGAAGCATCAGGCTTGATGCTTCCTCACTCTTTCTGGTCTCAGGGCACAGATTTCTTCCTTGACCGTGGCTTAGGCATAATCTGTTCCAGGGATAGAGAACAACCTAATCCCTCTGAAGCTCAGCTGCTGGCATCCTATGGAAGCTTTTGGATGTTAAAAAGTCCATGAGTGTTAAATAATAATAATAATAATAAAGTGCTGAGAGAGAGAGAAAAAAGGCCATGGATTGCTGGGCAGTGTATTTATTTTGACGCTAACCTGAATTAAAGAACTCCTTTTTAATCTTTTGTTTTCCTAGAAAACGTATGATTTTGAGGACACCCAACTTTAAGTATCTTTTTAAATATTGTTATGCTCTTCGAGATACATCAGAGGCCACTGAGCTATTCCCTAGCTCTGGCGGTTAAGAATTCAGACCTAAGAATCAGTGTATGTGGTCTAATGAGAAATTTTTTATCTGTGTCTCCGAGTAAAAGGAGTTTTCAGAGATGCGATTTGTTTGAAAAAAACATTAGAATCTCTGGTACATCTTGTTAGGGTGCGTGGGATAATGTGGCAGAAGAAAAGAAAAGAAAATACCTATTTAATGAGTTCTAGATTAAATGCCAAGCCCTGAACTATGTCTTTTACTCATATTATATCATTTAATACACACAACAGTCCAGTGGGGTCGAAATTATTGTCCTTGTTTTTTCAAGGTCATAGTAGCAGGCTCAGAATTCCACCCAGATCTTTTGGACTCAGAAGTCAGAGATTGCAAACTACTTATACCGACAGAGAGTCAAGACACTGGGGTTCTCCCTAAATAGATGTATCCCGGAAACTAAAAATATTACCTGGTTGGAAGATAAGGCCTGGCTCCAGATCTGCAAGTATCTTTCTTTTCAACCTCTGTGAGAGCTGCTTGGTGGTAGAAAGAGTGGTGTTTAGTTCAATGGGAATTTTATAATCGTCCCTTCATTGTCCTTACTCTTGGGAAAGAAGGAGGACAGAGCACACTGGCCTTTTCCTAGTAGCTGAGGCTTGTGTAAGGGAGCTTTGATAGATAGGAACAGGGGTTTTATTTTCCACGTCTGCCTCTCTCTGTCCACAACCTGAATTATCAGAGAAGTCAGGGAGAGGGAACTCCCAGACCTCCCTGCCCTGGGGGGTTGCCCAGGTAATGTTGCAGAAGCGTCATGCCCCTTGGAGCCTAAATAGTATCGTCATGCATATGCCAAAGGAGTCAATTTAGCATCTGCTGCTTCCTGCAAATAGTCCATCCACGGGGGAGGAAGTGGGGAGACAAAGGACCCAGGATTCCTTGAGAAAGTCTGAGGCTGACAGCTGAAGGGTGCCAGAGCAGAGAATATCACCTTGCCTCTTCTCCTGAGCCATTTCAGCTGTCTGCTTTTGATCGACACAAGCATCTGGCAGCTAAAAATACCCTAGTGACCATGTGTTTCCCAGTCCACTGAAGCAGGACTGAAGCCCAGGGCTTAGCTATATACAGATGGTTTCTTCTTGCAAAGGAAAGTCTCAAAAGTTTTCAAGTCCAATCCCAGAACCTTTCCAGACCATGACCATTTTCTGCTCTGAGAGCTTTGCTGGGTGATAACATGAGACCCTTCCCAGGTCAGGGTCCTCTTGCCTGTCCCATCCCGCCTCTAGAAAAAGTGGTGGGGAGGGGAAGGTGAGGGCCCAGTGGCTGTGAGGGGGCAGGGAAGGGGAGGTGGCCTGTCCATTTATAGTCTTGCTCTTTGGGATGCCGAAGGTGCTGAAATAGCAGCGATGACAAGAGACTTGGCTCAGTGTTAAATATCTGCCGTGCTGACCCGAAAGACTCTGAGATGACAATTGGCAGAATGGAGAACGTGGAGGTCTTCACTTCCGAGGGCAAAGGCCGGGGGCTGAAGGCCACTAAGGAGTTCTGGGCTGCAGATGTCATCTTTGCTGAGCGGGCTTATTCCGCCGTGGTTTTTGACAGGTAAGAAATGCCTTCTCCTCTCCTGTTGGTTTGGCTGGTGCCAAACTCTAAAATACCTGCTCTCAAAATCATCAAGGCAGAGGTTGATTGTTTTGAATAAAATGGGACTTCTGACAGCCAGCTGCTTTCTTCAGAGTCATTGCCAGTGTGGTTTTCTCTGGTTCCTAGGAGGCCAGGTGTAAAGGTCAGCAAGGCTTTGGGTCCCTTTCTCACACTGTCAGTGAACTTGGCTGAGTGGGTGTGTTATATGTGGTGAAGGTAGAAAGGGGGTGGAAAGTTGGATGTGATGCTGGGGGAAATGTTTTCATACTGAAGGTCCATATTTTGGCCTCTTTGACGTAATAAATATATTAGAGGATAATGTAATTGCTGAGATCTTAAAAAAAATAATTGTAATTACACAAGTAAACCAGGAATCTATTTGCTTTTGAAAAATTAGAATAGCATAATGAAGCTGAAATCCCCTTTACCTCTTCCTTTCCTACTCCCCAATCCCAGTTCTCTCTGTCTTTCCTCAGAAGCAACTCTTGTTATGATTTTAAATGTTTCCTTCTAGTTACATATATATATCTGTACTTATCAAAATGTATAGCTGTATTTTGTGTATGATTTCTTACAGAAACATTATCATACTTCAGGTGTTGTTCTAGCACTTGCTCTTTTCACTTAAAATGCTTTTGATATCTATCCTCATGGGAACTTGTTTCAAATCCTCAAAGATCTTTTTCTTTTAACTACACATCGATCTTGCCATGCTGATCCGTATACTATATGCATTACCAGTTTTAATTTCTGTAAATATTCCACCCTATGAATATATGAAATTTTACGTAGCCGTTCCCCTATTGAAAGACATTTAGTGGTTTCCAAGTTTTCTTAAGCAATACAACAATGAAACTCTTTGACTGTGTCCCCTTGTGCTCAAGTGTGTTTGTCCTCCAGCATACGTGGCTAGAAGAGAAATTGCTAGGCCATTGGTGTAGTCAACTCCCCAATGTGGCTCTATTAAATGGACAACCCCACCAGCAGTGTAGGAGAGTTCCCACTTCCCTGCAATCCAGTCCACAGTTGACTGCCAAACTTTTAAATCAGCACTAAATTATTGTTTGTTTGTTTTTTAAAAAAACTTACATGGTGATTAAATTACAATGACAATGTTTCCTGAACCCCAATTTGGGGGGACTTGGGTGACATTTATGTAGGTTGAATCTAGGGTGCATCCTTAGTTCCTTGTGCTGACTCTTCTGCAAATGGGCCCTGCTTTGTAGAGACTACTTGATTAGCACCCACATCCTCTTTTCTCCCTGCCTGCTAAGAGACCTTCAAGGCATTGAACTTGGGAACGAGGCTCACCATCACCTGAGGATTCAGGTGAGCAGTGACAGTAGAGCTCTTTGTGGAGGAGCTTGTTTCATTTTATTCACTTACTTGTGTGTGTGTGTTGGGGTAAGTGCGATTAGGGAATCAGCTGGCTCAGAGCTTCAGACATAAAAGCTAATAACATGGAGACCGTGGTCACAGCTCCTGCTGCTGTCACCGAAATGCAGCCTGGCCTTGGAAAGAGCAATTCTGTTGAGTCTCTAATTCTCCCAAAGCCAATTTATCAAACCAGTTTCCCTTTCAAGAATG
Source organism: Chaetophractus vellerosus (assembly GCA_004027955.1). NCBI lineage: Eukaryota > Metazoa > Chordata > Mammalia > Cingulata > Chlamyphoridae > Chaetophractus > Chaetophractus vellerosus. The sequence continues at coordinate 13,885 of PVKH010007688.1, read as the reverse complement.
TTTGGAGTTCAGTAGGTTTTCCTTCCATTATAAGAGTACAAAGTTCTTGTATTAGAAACTTTACAAAGAAAATCATGGAAAGATTACTCTTAGCATTGTTGTGTGTTTCTGTATTAGTCAGGCTCTCTAGGGAAACAATCAACAGGAGATATCTGTGAATAGTATGAGATTTTATAAAATTCTCTCACTTGATCGTGGGGATGCACAAGTCCAGACTCCACAGGCAGGTTGCAAACCAGGGGCTCCGATGAAAGTCTGATGAAGGTCTTTGATGAGCTCCCAGGAGCTGCTGGCTGTCCAAAGACAAGCTGGGAAATTCTCTCTGAATACTGAAATCACTTCCCCTTTTAAGGCATTCAAATGATTAGATAAAACTTCACTCATTGCTGACGGCAATCTCCCTGGTTGATTGTAGGTGTAACCAACCATCTATGCAGTGAACTCACTGATGACTAAAGTCCATAAATGTCCTTGTATTACAATTAGCTCAGTGCTTGTGCCTGACCAAACAACTGGGCACAATTACCTGGCTGAGTTGATATATTGGCCTAACCATCACAGTTTCCTTCCAGCTTGTTTTAAAATGTAGGTTTCATCTGTTTGTACTACACATTTGGGATATTATTATATAAAACTTACTATGTTTTTTCTTGTAATAATTTAGGTATCTTTATGCCACTATATACTCTTCATGACATAGCGTTTAATGGCTGTATGCTCTTATATCATTCCCTATGATGGACATTAAGACCATTGACATGTTTTTGTTATTGTAAAGAATTCATATTCATTTGAAATAATAACTGCAAAAATAACTTTAGTGTACATCACAGATACATATGCTACAGAAAATGTTGTATTATTATTATAATAGTAATAAAAATGAGAGTGGTTTGGGTAAATGATCTTAAAAATGACTGAAAAAAATCCCAGAGATACTTTTCATTTTTTAAAAATTATTTTTATTTATTTATTTATTTCTCTCTGCCCCTCCTCCCGTTGATTGTGCTGTCTGCTCTCTGTGTCTGTTCATTGTGTGCTCTCTGTGTCTGCTTGTCTTCTGTTTTAGGAGGCCCCGGGAACCGAACCCCAGACCTCCCATGTGATTTACCCCAACTTGCTACTGCACAGGTGGGAGCACTGCTGTTCCTTTGGGCACACTGGAAACAGACCAGGAGGCATCAGAGAAAAGCTTTGCCCATCCAGTCCTCGCTCCCATTTTAGGCTCCCGATGAGGCTCATCTCTTGTAGATGAGAAAACTGATTGGCAGGTAGGGGTGAGTCACCCACAAAAGTTTATTCAGTCACTTGATAAAAGTGGTACACTCTGGAGGAGTGGGTGGAGCTCAGTGGTTGAGCACCTGCTTCGCATGTACGAGATCCCGGGTTCAATCCCAGGTATCTATAAAAAAAAAAGTGGTACCTTCTGATCTGTGTTATTCCAAGCCAGGCCTTCTGCCCTACCTCTCCAAGCATGCAGAAAGGGTTTTTATTTTATTTTATTATTTTTTTAAATTTTAATTGAGCACAGCATTAACTGAGAATTAATTCTTTCAAGCAATATAAGTTACATATATAAATTAGGAAGCTTTACAATAAATGAAACCACATCCAACTTAATGAGAACATTCCGATATGGTGCATTTTCCCTAACTTTCCTTATCCTGTCCCCTGCCTGCACCAAAGGAAACCATTATCCTGAGTTTTGTGGGCTTTATTCTCCTGCTTTTTAAATAATAATTTCTTATCACATATGTACATATTCTTAAACAATATATAATTTAGTTTTTATGTTTTGTTTTGTGAGCTTTTAAACAAAGATGTAGTACCATGTGTGATTTTATGTCCCTTGCTTCTTTCACTCGAATGTTTGTTTATTATTGATCTCAATGTTTTTTTTTAGAGTTATTGCTTTTTTTTTTTAATTATAGATCCCCCGCTTTCTGCTTGTTCTTGCTGTGTTCATTTCTGCATTCTTCTGTGTCTGCTTCTCTCTCTCCGTTGTGGAGACCCGCTGAGTCAGCTCACCACGCGGCGGCCTGCCTGCTCGTGGGGGCTTGCCCTGCTTGCGGGGGCTTTGCCCTGCCCACGGCGGCTTGCCTTCTCAAAGCGGTCTGCCCACTTGAGGAGGCACCGGAAACCAAACCCGGGGCCTCCTATGTGGTAAACTGGCACCCTACCAATTGGGCTACAGCCGGCCCCCTATCTTATTTTAAAAACGATTCATTTTTCTTATCTTATGGGTACGTTTTAAAATGGTGTCTAAGCTTTACTTTAAGTTTCTTTTTTTAAGTTTATTTTTATTCTTATTGCTTATTGCCATTGTAGTCTCCCATTTTCCATTTTTTAAAAAGCTATTTTAGTGTATTTTCTTTTAAACAGAATGAATAGATAGTTTATCCTTAAGAGTGACTCATTCCTTCAGCAGGGAGGTTTCATCTTTATCGTTTCTATAGTTGGTCTTAAAAGGGCTCTTGCAGCCCCCTGACGCAGAACCTCAATCTTTTCCAAACTCTGAAATCAATCAGTTGTATAACCCGGTTGAACCACAGACTATTTATCACAATGTGAATAAGATTGCATCATCACCATCATCACCACCATCATCATCGTCTTAAAACAATATCCTCATCTAATGGGTTGGATTCAGAAGTGTTGACTGGTTGAAGGAATTTGAAACATGTTATACAGATTGTTGGAGAACTTCCTCTAAGAGCCAGCTACAAAAAATGAACTGCGAATTGGTAGAAAGTGTGTTCTGATTTTTAAAAAATTGATAGAAAGGTTAAAACCAGGCACCTTGAGCAGAAGTTAGAGTCATATTTCAGGTCAAAATAAGGAGAAAAAAGTCCTAAGTCAGAGCTCAAGCCACTTAAAATTCCCACAAGACATGGAACCCTTATGTTTAGAGGCACTACCTCACAATATGTCAAAATATAGTTTTCTGCTTACCACATTTGCCTTTGAATGGACTTTCATGATTTTGCTTATGAAATTGTTACTGATTTCCATTTTGCATTTTTTTAAAAAAATTTTCTGGGAACGTCATGCCCCCAACTTTTTCCTGAGCCACCTAGAAGCTTCTAGGTCTTCAACACTGAGCCTCTATTCCCCAATAGGTAGAATTGGTCTGTCTGTGCTGTCTGGAAATGGAAAGGGCTACTGCCAAGACTGTGCATGTCCTGGTGACAGCCTGCCAGGGATGCTCTGCATGAGTTGGACAACAGAAGGGGAATTAGGTCATATGAACCCGAAGCTCTCTTCCAGTCTGAGATTCCATGGGTTACATGATTTCTTCAGTACATGCAAAGGACTCCAGTCTGGTAAGAGAGGAGTGATAGGCTCATGCAGGGATGGAGCTTGTTCTGGCAACTATTTTATTTTTGCATCAAATACTAGAAATGGCACAGGAATGGTGGTTATGGAAAATTCTAGAAGTCAAAAGACTATAAAATTATTCCATGTTAGCAGTCCCAGATGTCTTGAATTTCAGGTTTTTTTCCAAGGATTTCCTAACCTATATCCATGGACCCTTAACTAAAGAAACACTTACAATTGGAAGGTCAAAGTTATGTGGATATGCCTGCATCCCTTTTACTTCTGGGGAGAAGATCCACAGCTTTAATCACTTTCAAAAAGGTTCCCAGCTCAGAAGAAGGTTGAGGCCCTTTGAATTTGTTCAGCCTTCTCTTACAGATGGGGAAACTGAGGCTTAGTCAGGTGTCAAGGGCCCTCCCCAGGTAACACAGGAATGAGTCAAGAATAGGACTGGTGTCTTGTTCAGTCATCACCTCTCACTGCCCCTACATACAAGTTCTTGTCAGCCAATTAATAATATTTATTCTTAATAAGAGAAACGACACGCAGTCACCAATTTGAGAAGAATCAAAAGCTGGTTTTGGGGCCTGAAAATGGTTAGATCTAGAAACTCATTGGTAAGAAACAGATATATACAGGTAATCAAAAAGGAAGAAAAGTGCATATAATAATAAACCAACGTATTAGTTTGCTATTGCTGCTGTAACAAATTACTACAAATCTGGTGCGTTAAAACTATGCAAATTTATTCTTGCGGTTCTGGAGGTCGGAAGTCTAAAATGGGTCCCCATGGCTGCATTTCCTTGCCTTTTCTAGAGGCTGACTGCATTCCTTGGCTCACGGCCATCTTCAAAGGTGGCAGCGTGGCATCTTTTCCCCCTCTGACCTCTTGTGTCTGTGATTACATCAGGTTCACCCAGGCAACCCAAGATAATCTCCCCATCTCAAAGTCCTTCCTTATATCTGTCAAGTCCCTTTTCCATGTGTAACATATTCACAGGTTCTGGGGATTCGAACATGGATATCTCTGTAGGGCCATTATTCAGCCTACTACAAACAATTATATGAATTTGCTAGATTAATCCAATTCATCACTAAAGATGCTAAGAATTATAAAGGATATTGGGTTTTAAAAAATTATTAAATAATACTTTAACCACTTCTTAAATGATTCTGTTTTAGGCATTAAAACTGCCCAGGGGATTATGTATACTTGTTTGTGCTTAGGGAAAAAGAGAGGAGCATGAGAAAAAGTTGAGTACTTTTAAATAAATTACTGTCAGCTAGTTTTTTTGGGTAATCAAGCCACTTATGAGCTTCTTCGTGTCCAGCAGAGACAGCTGGGTTTTAGCCTTCGTAATTCTATGTGGGCCCTTGGGAATGCCAGGATTAGCCGTGGCGTTCGTACAAGCACATATGTGGCCTTTTATCCTAACAGCTGGTGGGTGGGAGGTGGGGACAAACGATGCTATAATTGGAAGCCGTGTAAGAAAGAGATTAGAGAAATTCCTGAACAATAAGTTCCCGAAATGAATAAATAAGGGTTGTTAAAGTATTCAAGTTATAGCCTTAAACACTGACGCTTGATGTTGAGGATAACCGTTGAAGGTGTGGAATTATGTTTTTAATTTGGCACTTTCAGCTGCAGAGTCAAAACATGTTGCTATTTCGCATTGCTGGGTGTGAGCTGTATTGCTAATTTTTACTTAATAATCCTTAAATTCAGAAGTTGGGGAATAATTGTCTGTTAGACATAGATCAGATCAAATGCCAAGTTGTCCCCGTAAGGATGTCATCTTCACTCGTTTGCATCTTTGGGTGTGTTTTGAGCATGAGAGGAGCAGGGTCACAGCTAGAGCTTGGGGAATGTGTACAAATCTGAGTGGGGTGTGTGAAACTCATTCGCCTTGAGAGCTGTGGTAGAGAAAATCTTCCTGCTTTAATAAAAGGGGTGTTAGAAATAAATAAGCAATCCTTACTGACCCAACACCACATAACTTCATATACCAATGTTTTTATGTGGGGACCATGAAGCACTGACATACTTGTAGGTGACAGGGGCCATTTAAAAATAACATTAGGTAGATGCCATGGAAAAACAAAATGAGCTAACCAGCTCTGATCAGGTCACTCCTCTCGGCAAAAGTCTTCGTGACTTCCCTTTTCCTGCAGAATAAGAGCTGATTGCTGAGATTTGCATTCTAGATCTGGTCGACTTTCAACCTTATTTCCAATATGGTACATCCTGTTTCTTTTACGAGCCTGCATACCACCGTGTGGAAGCCTCTGACTCATGCCGGTGACTCTCCCTGGGAGACTTTGACCTGCTCTGGGAGCACAAACCTAGCCCATTTGCAGAGGATCAGAACAATGACTCCAAACCTTCTAGAGAATTGCTTTCCAGATTCCACACCTCCCCCACCTTGGTGGAAGTGAGGTCTCACTTCCTTCAACCCTGCAGCAAGCTCTCAGCATGCGGCCTGCTGGCCTTACCTGTGTGATATATGTTTATGTCCCAGGCCAGCCTGGGTACTGCATGAAGCCAAGATCTGCCGCTTGCTTATCTTGAAGGCCCTCTTTTACCTAGTTTGATACATGGTGTATAATAGTTGCCCAATCAATACTTGTAAAAAAAGAAGGGAAGGAAGTATGGAAGGAGAGAAGGAATTCTCCAGGTATGTGAAGGTAAGGATGTTAAGACACCCCCCAATTTTTTGAGAGGTGACCTCCTGGCAGGCTAAGAGGTTTTTTGTTTTTTGTTTTTTAGTGTGGTACATTTGTTACAATTGATGAACACATTTTGGAGCATTGCCACTAAGTGTGGATTATAGTTTACATTGTAGGTTACACTCTTTCCCGCACAATTTTGTAAGTTATGACAAGATATATAATGACCTGTATCTGTCATTGCAATGTCATTCAGGACAATTCCCATGTCCGGAAAATGCTCCCAAATTACACCTATTTTTCCCTCTCGCTCCCCTCAGAATCTTTGGTGGCCACTGCCTCCTCATCGACGATAAAAGTTCTTCCATTGCTAGAATCACAATAAGTCTATACTAGAATACCAGTAGGTCCACTGTAGTCCATAGTTCATTCCCCAATCCTGAGGATTCAGGGATGGTGATGCCCACTCTGCCTCTAATTGAGAAGGGACTTAGATCCCGTGGGGCAGATGGATGGTACTATCTTGCTTGCAGCTGCAGACTTTCTCTATTCCTTGGGATAGTTGTTGACCATCATCAGCTCCTTGTTGTCCTGGGTGAGTCCAGTGAACTGGAGAGTAAGTGTTGCAACTCCGTTGCGATTCAGGGCCCAGCTGGCACATGGACAGCGCAAAGATTTAAGTCTCTTGTATGTATACCTACCAACTCTAGTACTAACTATAGGTTCAAAGAGAAGGGACAGAAGAGCCCAGCTCTGAGTCCCACTCTGTCACACTGGGGACATAAATTCCAAAGTAGGGCCCACTGGCAGGGTGCCAAATTCCGGTGCCATCTGCCTTGCCTATAATGTGTGAAGCACACCATATTGTGTTCTAACTTCTCTTGATGCATTGATTTTATTCCATTTTGTTAGAGAACTCCTTTAAAAGACAATTTTACAACTGCTTTTAAAGCACAGAAATCTTACATCTCAATTTTATCTGTTTTCATGGCTTAAGAACATGCAGGAATTTTTAAGCACTATTGAAATAAGGCACAGTAATGTATAAAGAGAAATCTGGGTGGTAAGAGTTCAAAATGTCAATACATGAAGCACTCCTTGATTTCTAACTCTACATTTTCTTTTTTTGAGGAAAAATCTTCTTTTGCTCTATTTCTTTCCTTTTTTCATAGGATTTAAGAAATCCTCTGAGGATTTTGCAAGCCTCTTTTGGGGGCTTTTCATAATGACTGCTGCAGGCTGATACTTTAGGTGATGGTGCAATCTTCTTCCTACAAGTCAATTGAAATTATGCCACCAGTAATCATGTTGAATTTACCCTGCTATCATCTCTTGCTCAGTGAGTTTCTTAGCTTGTGAGACATTCCTTTCAGATTGTTTTCTCAGTTACTTGGTTGATATTCCTACCTGGTTTGGAATTCCAGCTATTTATTGAGAGTATCATTTTATCTGATCTTCAGCTTCCTCATCTGTAGACTGGGCGTGAGAAAGGAGAATTGTTCTCATTTGCTGCAACACAGGTTTCTATCTTTGGCTCTCTTTGTAAGACAGGGGTCTTCCATTATCTGCATGCAGCATGTGCCTTCAGGGTGCTTTGCTCTGCTGTGGGCTTGTCTTCTCCACATAAGTGTTTGAGCTGTCATTATGCTGTCATACTGGGTGGCCAGAGGTGGACTCACGGCACATATATTGGAGGTAGCCATAGAACATCTGAAACGCATATTCTTTTCTGCTCCCCTGAATGTATCATCCACAAATCCCCATGAACCATGCCAGGAAACCAGCTGAAAGCAGTAAAGCCTATGAGTTTTTAAAGCAGCCTGAAAAGACAGAACTCTTGGTTCAGTTTTCTCTGGCTGTGTTTTTGCAAGGCTCGTCTGTCATGCATCCATGTCCAGTCCCTGATTATTTCCATAAAAGGAGCTGAGCAGCAGGTGCCATTCCAGAGTCCTCTTGACTCTGACAGATGACATAACCCAGGGCAGGGAATAGGGCACCCTGAGGTCTGCAGGTGCACTTTGTGGCTGCATCTGTTTTCTGTGCTAGATATTATTCTAGGAATAATATCCCAATGAGGATAATAATAACCACTACTCTAAAGGGTTGATGTGAAGACTTAAGAAATTGCTAAAAGCAACTCTCTGGAAATTATAAAGCACCATGTCAATGGGAGCTGATATCCTCTCCTCCGAACAGAAAAAGTGCCACTCAGAGGAGAAATGAGATTTTGCTGAGGGTCTCCAGCTCAAGCCTGGCTGGGACAAGCACTCTTTCTTCTGGAATACAAAAAGTGGTTTTAGGGCTTCATGACTTTTGGCCACTCTTCCCCCGTTGGGGGAAGTAAGGGAGCATGTATCTGGGTGGCTTCCTCTCTGGTGTCTGCCCGAGGATTAGTGACTGCTGGAGGAGAGCAGAACGCAGCGAGCAGCTGCCCAAGCTCCTCATGGAGTGGACGGGATGCGTGCACCTAGCTGACGCCTACTGAGTACTCATCTTCTGCCGGGCTCTGTGCTGCTGCGTTACATAAGCTCTTTCATGTAGCCCTCAGAATCATTCTGAGAGTGGTGGGATTTTAGCTGATTAAAAACTTCTTTGTACTCTGCTTCCGGCTTGAAGGTGTGTTTTTTTTTTTTCACAGTAGATTTAGTTTTATTGTAATAAGCCTGGTACTTTAGGGGGAAAATATAAAAAGTTTTCATGAGAAGTGTTAAGGGACAGAAGTTGAAATATAACAAGATTTCAAGTATACCCTGGCTTGAAGGATTTTTTATAAGCATGTTTCACTAAAATATCTAGGTGTCGCTGTTCCCATGTTCACATAGGGAAGCCAAAAGCTCAGAGAGGTTAGGGGCTTGCTTCAAGGACACATCTAGTAGATGCTGGAGTCAGGATTTTAACCCAGCTCTGTCTTACTTCAGGTCTGACCGTCGATAACACCCAACCTGCCACCTATGAGGGGAGCTGGAGCCCCAGAGCCACAGGTTGTTTCCCCCGCCCCAGATGGCTCCCTCATCTGTCTGCTTGTTGTCTGCTCGCTGTGACTGCTCACTGTCTGTGCTCATCTTCTTTAGGAGGCACCGGGAACCAAACTCGGGACCTCCCGTGTGGGAGGCGGGTGCTCAACAACTTGAGCCACACCTGCTCCCTGTTGTTTGTTTTTTCAACTTTCCCATCCTACCTGCCTGAGACTTCCCTAGCATACCCCCAGAAGGAGCAGGATACAGGTTTTCTCTCATTTCTATTTTCTTGCTGCTCAAGGTTGCAACATCAACATCTCCTGAGCACTTGTTGGAAATGCAGAATCTCAGGCCCCACCCTAGGCCTACTGAATCGGTACCTGCATTTTAACAAGATCTCCAGTGACACGTCTGCACACTAAACTTTGATAAGCCCTTCTCTACATCATCAATCTGCCCACCTCCTTCTTCCCAGTGTCAGCTTCGTGGCTAAGCCTTAAAGGCAGGTGAGGTGATGGAGAGAAGGGACAGCCTCATGCCAGGACACCTAAATTAGAAGACATCTCACAGTGCTCCCTGAGTTTAAAGCCTGACTCTAGCCTCTTGCGAAATTGTAGAGTGAAATGTGAAAAAGATTTGTGAACTTGGAGAAAATAGTTTGGCGGTTAAACATTTGGAACCCACTATGAGTTCACTGTGGGAAAAGAAAAATCATCCCAAACTGAACACATTTTCATTGACATTTTATTATAGCAAAGGGATTGCAAAGAATCTAATGAGGTAACATGACAGTGAGACATTGGTGAAATGAGGGTTGAATTGTTTCAAGGCCTGATTAGGGATTATCCAGCTTGGGGTGAAGTCTGTTTTGCAACACCTTGGGGCTCCGTCTCCAACCTTTTCCTGGTCAAAGTGGCTATTTGCGAAGACACGGGACATTCCCACTGGACTTCGTTCTTAGGGATGTAATGCAGCTACAGTTCATGGCAGAGAGATTATTATTATTTTGATATGTATTTTTATTTCCCTGCAGTTTTCACTTATCAAGAATAAGTAACAGGGAAAGTTGTCTGAACTAGTGCATAAACAAACATACTGAAACACCAGTACACGTATCTAATTTACAAGAACCGTATAAAAAAAGTCACTAAAACACTATACTGTGAAGGTGTCCAACGCTTATAGTCAGACTTTTTCCAACCTGTTACTTGCCTTGTAGCCACAGGAAAACTCTCCAAAATTGAAAAGGCAATCTAGCCACAACCCTCCCTGCCTAATACCTGGGATGACTTGATATCTAGACTTCCAATAATTATTGCGATGATATAACGTAATACATACCTGGTAAAATACCCTTTATGTAGTATGTTACAGTTTTAAAACCAGTTAAAATATGCAGTCTTAAGATAAAATGTAATCCTTGAAAAATTTTCTTATCTGCACCATTTGAATGTGCTAGATGCATAATTTTTCCTAGTCTGCTTTTTTCTGTGTAATTATTTTAAACTGGTATTATAAATAGAAATATACATTCAAAATACATGGAAAAGTGAGTTACTAGATTAAATTTACATGTATTGATCCATCCCTTTGCCCTGAACAGTAATAGAAAATACTATTTTGCCTTTAACTTCATATTTGACAGTGAAATGCATGGCAGATAGATTATTACATAAGCAAGTCCTGGTAGAAATTATTAAGTCACTTGATAGGTGCCTAGAGGTGAGCACCTGGGCAGATATGTTCTTTCCCTGTGAGCCAAGCCTGGAAAGCACTCCCCAGTGAGAATCCCAGGCAGTGTGTGCCAAGGGCAGGGTGAGCCGTCCAATGTGGGTACAAGCAATAAGGGGGTGGGGGAACATTGCCTATACTGAAATTAAAAACAATAACAAAGTCTATTAAAAGCCCATCTGTTTTTATTATCACTGTGTACTAGCCATTCTAAACAATGTCAGGGATAAAATACTGCTCCTGAAAAAAAAAAAAACTATGTCGATCTAAGTTATAAACAATGACTGTTGAGTAAACTTCAAATCATCACACTTGAAAAATATTTATCCTTAAATAAACATCATATTCGGTGTGGAAGTTCATTTGAACCCTCTCCCTTGCACAGTCAGCACCTAATAAACGTGGGTACAGCTATGCATGTTTTTGGGTTTTTTTTTTTTTTTTGCTTGTTTTTATCAGGTACCGGGGCCGGGGATTGAACCTGGGACCTCATATGTGGGAAGCCAGTGCTCAACCACTGAGCCACATGGGCTCCCCTACATGAGTTTGTTCTGAGAGTGAGTTCTTAAGGTCCAGAATCGTTGGGACTCAGTTAGCCACAGTTCATGTCTCCATTGCCAGTGACTCTACATATTGCTGCATTTTATTTTATTTTATTTTTTTTAAAGATTTATTTATTTTATTACATATCTCCCCTTCCCCCCGCTGTGGCGACGCGCCGAGAGTGGTCACTGCGCAGGCGCGGCTTTCCCCGCTTGTGGGCAGTCTCTGCGTCCGTTCACGGCCGGCGCTTGCTTCAGTTCGCGGGTGGCTGGCTGCGCTCCATCCGCGGGCAACCTGCCCTGCCCGTGGTGGCTCTTGCCCTGTCCGTGGCAGCTTCTTGCCCTGCCCACGGCGGCTCCGGCCCGCCCATGGTGGCTTGCCATTCTCAAGGCGGTCTGCCCGCTAGGAGAGGTCCCTGGGAATCGAACCCGGGGCCTCCCATGTGGTATGCCGGCGCCCTATCCACTGGGCTATCGAGCCGGCCCCTGCATTTTAAATAGATGAGAAACAAGCAGTGTTTCTAAGATGAGGAAGCAGAGTTTTGGTGCTATAACTGACCATTTGGAGTTTTATTTGTATTTAACACCTGAAACCAGGAATACAGAGGGTCTTTTTGTCTGGTAGATACATGTTTCAGTTTATGGGTATGAATAAAATAAAATACGAAGATACAGTAGAATAGTCTAAAAATACAAATTTGGGTGTAAAATATTAGAGCAGTCCCTGGGTGGAGTTTGTTCCCTGAAGTGTGTCCTGGTGAAGTTAAAATGACCACACCATGGTGCTTGCTTCCAACTCTCTCCAGACCATTTTTCTGGCCCTTCTCCCTTTCTTTCCTGCCCTGGGTTGGTGTTTCTGATCTGGGCTCTGATACCCTACAGGTCAGTGTCCATTTCTTCTTTCCCTGTGCTACTGCAGACACGTGCTCAGATGTGCAGGGGACTCAGAGCTTAGATATAAAAGACGGCAGACCACAAATTCAAAACCATGTATCTTGACGGTTCGGAAAGCTGCTTCGAAAGTCACGAGATAAAAGTCAAAGGTGAAGGACCCCCTTGCAGTTAAAAAAATTAAGCCAGGAGGACACTTTTGGGGGTGATGGATATGTCCCTGTTTAGGTTATGGTGATGGTTTTGTGGGTTATACGCATATGGCAGAACTTCTCAAAGTGCACATTTTAAGTATTGCAGTTTTATTTTATGTCAATTACGCCTCAATGAAGCTGTTTAAAAATTTAATGCCGTATGTGCAAACTGAAGGACTCTTATTTGGTTGCAGTACCTTTGAGAAAGCTGAAGGGGTTTTAGCAAATATATTTGCAACTGAGATTAAATTAATGAGAGTTTTTCACAAAAAAAAAACTATGTAAACACGATGCCCAGATTCGGGAAGTCTGGACAGCACCAAATCTGGACTTTCATGCTCCATTCTGGGCACCATAGAGTCCCTCCCTGGAGTGGCCAGGAGGCAGATGGGAGCCTCCTTGGGCTCCAGTTGACTTGGCTTCTTCAGCAATTCATTTCCTGCTAAGGAGCTTCAAATTCCTGCCAGAGAAATGCCATTCTGACTTGAGACCCCTGAGAGAATACGTAGCTCGCCGTGTCCAGGGGTTTGGAGGTACCACTCCAAAGTTGGGGTTCCTATGAGCCCCCATGTGTTCTCTTCTGCGGGGACACCCATGACAAATGCCCTTCTCAAGCAGGGCTCTGTGCATCCCGAAGTATGCCAGCTGCACCTCCCCTCCTCTCTCACTAAAAGCCTAAGGGGGTGCAAAGGAGTGAGGGGGATGTTATTGTGGGGATATCTTGACTCTGCCCCCATTTATAAATAAACATGAGACTTTCACACCCTTGAGTGCTTTTTTAAAAAAATTATTTATTTATTCCCCCTTGCTGCTTGTGCTCGCTGTGTCCATTCTTGCTGTGCGTTTTTCTGTGTCTGCTTGTCTTCATTTGTTATGTCATCTTGCTACGCCAGATCACGGCACCTCATGGGCTGGCTTGCCCTCTCCAGGAGGCCCCGGGAATCGAACCTGGGGCCTTCTATATGGCAAACGGGAGCCCAGCCACTTGAGCCCACATCCACTTCTCCCCTTGAGTGCTTTTTGATTATGAGCACATTACCAGCAACACACCTCACAGCGGATGGGGGACACAGCGGTTGCCACAACTCAGAGGCTAAGCCCAGGCCGGAGCTCAGAGCAGCGGTGTCCTCCACGTGGCTCTGCACTCGTCTCTCTCTCTTTTTTTTTTTTTTAAAGATTTATTTATTTTATTACGTATCTCCCCTTCCCCCCCCGCTGCAGCAACGCGCTGAGAGTGGTCACTGCGCAGGCGTGGCTTTCCCCGCTTGTGGGCGGCTTCTGCGTCCATTCACGGCCGGCTTTCAGTTCGCGGGTGGCTGGCTGCACTCCATTCGCGGGCGACCTGCCCTGCCCGTGGTGGCTTTTGCCCTGTCCGTGGCAGCTTTTTGCCCTGCCCACGGTGGCTCTGGCCCGCCCATGGCGGCTTGCCATTCTCAAGGCGGTCTGCCCGCTAGGAGAGGTCCCCAGGAACCGAACCTGGGGCCTCCCATGTGGTATGCCGGTGCCCTATCCACTGGGCTATTGAGCAGGCCTCCGTCTCTCTTTTTTTGCAGGGGAGGCACCAGGGATTGAACCCAGGACCTTG
>PVKH010007687.1:0-20020 GCA_004027955.1 Chaetophractus vellerosus | reverse complement strand
AAGGAAATGTAGAGACAGGGAACATAGAATCTTATTATCCAGGAGCAACTTCCTAATAGGTTATAAAGGGTATCAGTTAGGAAGCATTCAGCTGCAAGTAAGAAAATACCCAATTAGCAGTAGTTTAAACAACTCTTTATTTTACTAAATCGCATTATTTGATTAAACCTGGAAGTGGGCTCAATTAAGTATCTCAGTTATCTGCCATTCTGTCACCCTCATATTTGTTGCTTTATGGTAACAAAATGAATGTCACAGTTCCAATCATTATATTCTCATATAATTACACTCACAGAAGAACAAAGGGGACATGCCTCCTTACCAGTATTTTGTTAGGAAGCAGCATTCTTTCTAAATCCTCTATCCCATCAGTAGAATTCTCTTTGTATTTCCTTGGCCAAAACGGAATCAACTGTTCACCCCTAAATCAAACACAATGAGAATATAATGTTTTCTTTAGACCAGGGCTTCTTAACCAGGAGTCTACAGACCCATGGGAGTCTGTGGAAAGATTTCAGGAGGTCTGTGAACTTGAATTGAAAATTTAAAAAAAACCATAATTCTTGTGGGGACAGGGTTGGTGCAGGTGTGATATATTTATTAAATGATACAAATATAGTGTGGACTTAGTAAGGGGTCTATGGTACAAAAAGGGTTAAGAATGCCTGATTTAGACCAGTCAGATTTTATTCCCTGGACCTAAGGGTGATGCCTACCTTCCTTGAACATATTGCTGTTGGGAACAAAAAGTCAGGATTCTATATACTAGTGAGGAGAGGAGAAATGCTTGTAGGCCACTGTGGTAGATTGCAGTATTAGTCCCATTTCTTCACCCCTCTCTGTAGCCATTACATTACCATGTAATCTGAAGTCCTTACAACTGAAGGTGGCATGAACATCTTCAACTCTGGACTTTGTGCTTGGCCATATGACTTACTTTGATTCTTGGGCAGGGGCTTGCCATCGCTTGAGAAGCACATGCCCTGGCTGGACTGCTACTCCCAGGCCAGCATGCAAAAGGAAGCAGAGCCAACCCAGCTGCTCCAACCTGATGGAGAGCCACCCAAGCCAACCTGCAAGCTTCTGAGCAAGAAATAATTTGTCTTGTATTGTATGCTACTGAGATTTTGTGGTTGTTTGTCATGCAGCATTATTACAGTAAATAGCTGACTGATACGGATACCAATAGTATCTGCCCCACAGAGTACACTTAAACTCTTATGCATATTCCTATTTAACCCTGAACCCAAAAAGAAACAGAGACATAAGCATAGAATATTTAAATGTTCGTTTTCTAAAGCAAATACAACAGAAGATATTGTATAAAATTCAAAGATCCAGTTATATCATACTGACAGGGTAATTGCTCTTCCACACTTCCAATTCTATGGAAAAAATCACCTGAGATGCATCTATGGCCTGAGATGTAGATAATAGGGGATATATTGTAAAGAATTTAAAACAATAATGAAAACCAACTAAGAGTCAGTCTGTTTTTTATTACAATCATATCCTGGCAATTTTAAGTAATGTCAATAATAAAATTTCCTCTCCCTTAAAATCCTTTTTTTTCCCTCTAAATATTTTGTTGCTGAGATTTTAGAGAAGTTTTTATCGTATATATACATACACACACTTCAAATTAGCACATTTTAATGACTTATACCTTAATAAACATTGTAATCTACATGGAAGTTAATTTGGAGAACCCCCAGTTATACCACTGGCCTGCAATACTCACAGACTTCAGCTAATACATTCATTTTGTGAGTTATTCTGGAATCATTCAAATTTACTTCAGGCACAGTTTGGATCTTTGACTCCTGTGGAACTACTTTCCCTACACTTAAACAGTAGATTGGAAATAATGACAGCAGAGTGATTGTAAATACAAAGAACAGAAGTTAAGTTTCTTTAATTCTGTCATTGTATGTGGCCACTTAGAGTTTCTGTTATATTTATTGTGTATTTTATAAAACAGAGGGAAAATTGTGAGGTATAATACTGTGTGTGGTAAGCACAAATTTTAGTTCATATATGAAATGAACCTAGGACCTCATACATGGGAAGCAGGTGCTCAACCACTTGAGCTACATCTGCTCCCCCACATCAATGATAACATTTAATAGTCAACTAAATTGTAATTTTTCAGTAACAGTTACTGGACAGTTATTTATATGAAATATTATCTCGAACTCTAATCAAAGGAACAGTACACAGAAACTGTGGAGAAAGCCATCAAACATGCACCAAGAAAATGTAGGGTAATAGTCATTTATGCAGAAAAAAGAATGAAATTTCAAAGAATGTCAGGAAAAGCAACTAAAAATGCTGGTCCAACATTGCCAGGAGGAATCAATAGGGCAGTGTCTGAATGCCTCGATAGTTTTCACCAAGAATTAGACGCTTGTTCTACAGCAATCAGTCAAATAAAGTCAACGTTTGTTGTCATTTCACCATTTTCTCTGATTTTTAAAGATGAAGGAAAACCTCAGAAGACTTTACCATGTATAATAGTAATATGAGATGAATTTTCTGATGAAGATATTTTAGTGGAAAATTTTCAACTACAGAGATTTTTGAAAGTCACTGGAATTGATCTCAAAGAAAAAAAAAGGCATAGACAGAATTGCAATTTCTAGAGTTTGTTGTGAAATAAAATTTTTATGAATCTCTGCCAAACTAATCCTTATGGTTAAGACTCTTCCTAATTACTGCACATCTGTTGCTCATGTAAAAGAAATGTTTTGAAATTAAAATTAAGAAGTGTTCTTCAATTAGCCATGTGCAAAGATAACTGGATAAATCCGGCTGTATTTTCTATGCTACATTAATATGTGAGGAATATTAATTTTGATGAAGTTATTGACAAACTTGTAGAACTTAAAGGTTAAGACCAGAGAGGGTGATTTTATTATTTATTTTTGCAATAAATCAATTTTTAGGAATATTTTCCCTTTTTAAAAAAGACATTAAAATAATTTAAAAGTATTAACCCATTGCTTTTTTTTTCTGTTTTGTGGTCTGTAATATTTATTTTATTTCTATTTTTCTTTTCCTTTTTTTCTGGAACGATTATATATATACAAAGCTTAATAAGAAAATTTTCACTCTCTGAGTTTCTTTTGTAGTTATTATAATCTACTTTATTTCAAGATTATTACTAAACTGTAACTATATGATGTGGGGAAAGGGCAAAACTACAGTGACAGTAAAAAGATCAGTGGTTGCCATGGGTTTGGAAGGAAGAGATGAATAGGTAGAGCACAGGGCGTTTTTAGGGCAGGGAAATGACTCAGTATGATACTATAATAGTGGATACATGACATTACCCATCTGTCAAAACCCAAAGAATTGAACACACAAAGAGTCAACCTTAACATCAATATGGACTTTAGTTACTAATAATATATTACATTGGTTCACCAACTGTAACAAATATACTACACTAATGCAATATGATAATAACAGGGGAAATTGTGAGGGGGTGGTTATATGGGAACTATCTGTACTCGTTGTGCAATTTTTCTGTAAACCTAAAACTGCTGTAAAAATAAATAAAAAAAATACCTAAAAATGGTGTCATATAGAGGTAGCTGGGTTTTAAAATATGTTTTTCACTGACTGGACGTCCAAGATCAGTCACTCACATATCTGACATCTCATCAAAGATGACTGGAACAGGTGGGGGCTGGCAGAGCATTTCTCTCCTCGCGGCCTCATCACATGACTAACTTGCTGAATAGTTCAAAAGAGGGAATTTAGTATGGAGAGCCAAAAAAGGATGCTCTGAGGAGGATGCCAAACAGCCATTAGGAACATACAGGGAGGGGCCGCCAGCAGCAGTTGGAAGCATGGAGGAGATCCAGATATGCTGATGCTGATGCTACCCAGAGCTGAGAGAGAAGGGAAGAAACGCTCTGGCATCTCCCGTCCTCCTCCACTCCCATCTCTTACCAGTGCCTCCCATTGGCTGAACCTAGCTGGGAGTCAAGTAGGTAAGGGAGCCTGGGGAATGAAGTTTGTAGGGTTCAGGCTCCTGTGATACAGAGCAGAGCAGGGGAAGGGCATGGCACGGATCAGAGAGCAAATAGACAATGACTGGCATCCAACACCAGTGTCATCCATTAGGTCCTCCCAAAGGGGTAGAGCTACAAAGTACAAAAATGACTACTAGAGAGGAGGCAGGCTGTGGGATGGGCTAACACCTGTAACTGTCTACTTACTTTGTTATTCAAATAGTGTTTATGACATGGTCTCTACAATATGCAATATGCTACCATTAGCATTAGGTTCAAACCAGAAAAATATTTCTATATTAAATTGTATTTGTATATGAATACTCTCTCTGGAAGGGTAACGCTAGTGTTCCTGGGGAAGGGTTGAGAGACTTACTTTTCACTGTATGCCTTTTTGCATTGTTTAAACTCTTTTTTAAAACCATGTACGTTTCACTTTTAAAAAGCTATCATTTAAAAATATATAGGTACTGTACTTTATTATCGAGCAAGAGTAGGTTCTTATTTTTGTCATATAACTATTTTTATTTTTAACATAAACGTTCACATTAGTTTGAGATATTTAAGCATAATTGGAAAGAGTTGGCTTAGAACTGATGCTTAACATATAGGCATGTAATGTAACAAGTATGGTAAGAGAAAAAGTGAGCACAACTCAGTTGTATCTAATAAATAGTATAAGGCTTAGGCTGTGTGTAAGGGAAGGAAAGAAGAAATGAGCTAAAATGCCAACATCCTGTTTTTTCACCTGAGGGGTGGTTACATGGGTGTGTTCACTTTATGAGAATTCATTGACTTGTACACTTTTGTACTCTCCTCTTATGCACAAAAATGCTATGCCAGCATCTTTTTTATAAGAATGGTACTGCTTTCCACTCTTCTCTCATCTAGTTGGTTTTGAAGAGGTAAGGGATAATAAGTAATGAGTGAGATGAGGGAGTAAGGAAGTTCAAACTTGAGTTTTATAGCAGTTCTTGTCCAGATTATCAATTTCATAAATTTGGAGAATTTTAGAACTAAAATTAATCTTTCCACTTTTTTGTTTTTCCTCTGATCCCCTTCCTTGAAAGACTCACACATATGCCCATTCGGGAAAAAAAAATACACTAATGCTGCTTTTTATAGAACATTATCTTCCTAAATGCTTGGAACCTTGATGGTTGTTAATGCATTGATAGTAGTTATCACTGATAGTATAGTAGTTGATGCATATAACTTATGCAGGTAACTGCTAGCAACTAGAAGAAGAGTAAAGGGCAATTGAAAACACTTCCATAAGTCTGGTATATGATCTCATTGGCCTTTAAGAAGATCTTCTTCTCCCATTTAGATGTAGTAGAACAAATTTATCCCAGATCAGTTTCCAAAACTAAATGTATGTGAAAATAATTTAATAGCTGACATCTAAATGAACACCATTTGGGTCTTCTTTCTTATATTCAAGTCTTTCTCCACTGGACTGTTAAAAGGCAGTAACAGGGCAATGAGTAACATGAACCACAATTTACCACATTTTATTACCGCACTTCTTTATGCTTCTCTCTCCAGTTAGGACGCTTTTCTTCCTCTATCCCAACAGTTAAAAATGCAGAGATAACGTGTTTAAAATTGCTTAGTCTTTGTATGCAATATTTATCATATTAAAAGGCATCGAGATAAAAACGGTTGGGGAAAGCATTGAAATACAGGTATTCTGACTTGTGGGCAAAGCTTATTGCCAAGGACCAGGACTCTGCAAAAAACAGAAATGAAGAGGCATAAGCATCTCTGCGATTTTCTTAGCAGATGGTGTTCAGGCTTCACAAATGTTAAATGTTTACTGAGAGAGACTTATTCTTGGCAATCTTTTCTCACTTATAAAGTATTTTACTTTTTGTTTAAATGTAAATTATGCTATTAGCATTATTATTTCTATTAAAAATAGATAATATATGCAAAAGGTTTAAAATTCAGGAGGTACAAAAGGGTATCTAGTGAAAATTAGTCTCCCTCCCATCCCTGTCCTTCCAGTCAACTAGTCTGTCCCAGAGACAACCAATGACATCATTTCCTCGTTATCCTTCTAGAGAGATACTCTATAAATATAAAAGTTCTCTCTCTGTGTCTATGCTTATATACACACACATGCATATATAATTTTAAGCAAATGGAAGCCTACAAAGCCTAATATTCTTTGTTTAACCTTTTATACTTAACAATGTATCTTGGAGATTGTTCCATAGCATCCTTTTAATGACTGCTTAGCTTTCTATAATTAATTTAACCAGTTCTCTATTCACTGGTCTTTTGCTATTACAAATAATACTAAAATGAATATCTTGATGCATATGATATTGCTCACATTGAGTATATCTGTAGGAAATATTCCTAGACATGGAGTTGCTGGATTAAACTTATGTGCATTTTGATAGATATTCAAAATCGCCCCCTTTAGAGGTTATACCAAATCTCACTTCTGTAGCAACGTATGAGATGGCTGGGGATTTCCTTACATCCTCCCCAAAGCAGTGAGTATCACGATTATCAGTGATATCTCATTGAAGTCTCAATTTGTATTTCTATTTTTGAGTGAGGTTGAGTATCTATTCATATATTTAATGTGTATTTTCATTTATTTTTCTGTGAACTGTATGTTTCTATATTTTGCCCATTTAAAAAATTGGATTGTTGGTCATTTAAAAATGGACTTTAGAAGTTATAAAATATTTTTAGCTATGGCTTAAATAGTTTTGTGGGAGTTTGAATGTAGCCAAGTGATTATGTATAATAGTATTTCTATGTAAAAATATATCTTAAACCCCAAGCAACATTTCCGACCAAGCAATTAACTTCTATATCCATTTGTGAATTGGAAGATGCCTTTACCTTAAAAACCAATGTTTGTACCTTCTGTTTGGTATGGTGTTTACTGATATCATTATGTACCAGAAAAAGCCTAAAATAAATCAATAATAAAACCAATTCAAACAATAAAAGAATTCAGTAATTGGCAGGATATAACTTACCATACAGAAATCAATAGCCTTCATGTTTACAGATAGTAACCAGTTTAAAGATATAATGGCAGAGAAAGCCCTATAGCAATAGGGAAGATAAAATACATAGGAATAAATTTATAGGGAAGATAAAATACATAGGAATAAATTTAACAAGAAAAGTGCAAAACCTATATACTTCTAAAATACACAACAGTAGACTTGAATAAATGGAAAGACATTTCTGGTTCTTAGATTGGACAAATTAATATTGTAAAAATTACAGTTCTCCCTAAATTAATTTATAAATATAATGCAATTCCAATAAAAATACAAACAAAAATTTTAATGGAACTAGAAGTGTTAAAACCAGAGTCCATATAAAAAAAATAGACATGCAAGAATAGCCAGGAGAACACTAAAAATGAAAAGCTATGTGGAGTCACTAACTCTATCACACATTAAAACATACTGTAAAACCTCTGTAACTTAAACAGGGTGGTACTGGTGCATGAATAAACAAATGGACCAGTGGAATAGAACAGAAAGTTCAGATATAGACCCAAGTATATATGGAAATTAGGCAGTAGATAAAGGTAACCTCTCAAATTGCTTTATGAATGGTGCTGAGACAACTGTGTAGCCATTTGGAAAAAGATAAAATTAAATACACATCTCATATCACACAAAAATAAATGCCCAAAGGACCAGGAGACTAAATGTAAAAACTGAAACCATACAAGTCCTGGAAGAAAACATGGGTGAATTTCTCTTTAATTTTGTTGTAGGAATAATTTAACTATAACTCAAAATCCAGATGCAATAAAAAATATCGACAAATTTGACTATATGAAAAATTTTTGTATGTCAAAAACACCATAACAAGGCGTTTGCCAACTGATAAACTGGAGAGTATTTGTGATATATATCATGGTCAAAGAGATAATATCTCAAATATTTAAAGAACTCTTTAAATTGAGGGAATAAAGACCAAAAACCCACTGCAAACAGGGAAAGACATAAATAGTTCACAAAAACTATATAAAAATAGTTCTTCAACATACGAAAAGATATTTAACCTTACTCATAGTAAGAGAAATGCAAAACCAAAATCAAACAAACGAAAAAAGTATACTGAGATGTGATTTTTCATATCAAATTGGAAAATATTTTTAAAGTATGGATAGGTACTCTCATAAATAGCTGTTGATGAAGATTGGTACAACCCACACAAATATGGAAAGGGAAGGATAGAAATGGTGGTATTCAGTATGCACTTGTGGTTTTATATATATATAGATTATGGTATGTGGGTGTATATATAAAAACATCTATGTAGCAAAGAGCACATCTAAAGCACAGATCTTGGTTTTTAAATGCCATTCTCCACCAGAAGGACTCAGGGCCACTTGGACAAAGGCTGATTCCAGGGCTGGGGCAGGGAATGTATAAGAGGAACCTAGAACATCTTGTTGTACCAAAATGTAAGGAAGTACTCAAAGATTGAAGGGGACATGCTAAAAGGATAGAAGAACCAGTTTTAAGGTTCTCTCACTGGCCAAATCAGAGACTATTTGACATCAAAATAATTATAGTAAGAATTATAACTTGTGGATTAAAACAGAATCCATGAATTCATAGCAATATAAGTAAATAAATAAGAAGAGAATGTTCTTTCTTACAGTAGGAAGACAACTAGGAAATATAGAAGGAATGATGGAATTAGAAAATCATCATTTGGCAAACATCATAACTGACTGAAGCAAGAATCACCAATGGATGCTTAAAATAATAAGCAAAAGTTTGAGAAATATTAGGATATTTACATATTCTCAAAGCATCTCCCTGCAAAATACTTATTAATTACAAGGAGAAAATAGTAACTTTACAGTGGAGAAATGGTCAATTTAACAAAGAGATTAAATAATAGAGAAAATCTCCATGATGAGACACTTAATATTAAATAGCCCTACAGAAGTCTATAACCTAAATCTAATCATGGGAAACAGCAAACTCCAATTGAGAAACATTTGACAAAATAACTAGTATGTACTCTTCAAAAATGTCCATGTTATGAAATATAAAGCTGAGGGACAGGTCCAGATTAAAAGATGCTAAAGAAACATGAAACCGAAGGCAACACATGAGCTGGTATGGCTTTTGCTACAAAGTACATTATTTGGGAATAATTGGTGAAATCTCAATAAGGTCTCTACATTAGAGCTGCAATATCCAAAGGAGGCAGATCCTGTAGAACTACTACTCAGAAATTATTTGGACCCAACTACTTAATAAACTGAGCTGTTAGGTATTTCTTTTGGACTACTGTCACCATACAAAAATTAGTGAGACATTAAGGATGTAGTGTCTGGTAGATGTCACTGTATTTCTCTTGAAAAGTTAAAAATATCCCATGGTGCCTATGTGAATTGGCTGTGGAAAAAGTAATGGTTTCAGCAAATGACTTCTTGTACTTTGGTCAATGTTTTAAATTTGTATGAAGGGGGAATAGGCACTTCACATTGTTGCTCAGTAAGTATTAGGCACTTACCATGTGTCAGAAAGTTGCTGGGTCCTGGGGATTCAATGGTAGACCAGATAAACGAGTCTCTGCCCTCATGGTCCTTACAGCCTAGTCCTTGCTTTATCTATATCTATCTATTTATCTATCTATCTGTCTATCTATCTATCCTCAATCTATCTATCCATCCATCCTATTATCTATTTGTATATGTATGTGTGTGTGTATGTGTACACACATAATTTTTAATGTGGATCTAGTTCAATGACTCTCAATTTTGGCTGTACATTAAAACCACTTGGAAAGCTTTTTTAAAAGCTGGACCCTATGCCCCAGAGATTTTTATTTAATTGGTCTGGATGTCTTTTTGAAAAAAAAGCTCTCCTGTAATTTTAACATGGTTAGGGTTACATCTCACCTACAGAAAGTTCCCAAGTGAGATTACCAAACTTTAAAGATATAGCACCATACTGTTAAGATTGAACTCAATTTAGTTTTGGAGGATATGTGCTCTCACCAGAGAGGTGGTGCTCAGGATTTGTAAACTTCATAAACCAGTGTCTTTTTTATATCCCACATTATAAAATGGCAGTAGAAATGGGCAGATATTTAATTCTATATTCTTTTCCATCATTTTAGGGTGTGAAAATCCTGATTCTTAAGATTTAATTCATATACTATAAAATTCACCCATTTAAAATGTACAATTCAATGGTCCTTTGTATATTCAGAATTGTGCAACCATTGATACCACAATTAGTTTCAGGACATTTCCATAAAACCACAAAAGAAACTCCATACCCATTAGCAGTCATTCACTATTTTCTTCCAACATCCTTAGCCTTAAACAACCACTAATCTACTTTCTGTCTCTATGGATTTGCTTATTCTGGAAATTTCATATAAATGGAATCATATAATATGCAGCCATTTTTGGCTGGCTCCTTTCACGGAGCATGATGTTTTCAAGGATCAGCCATGCTCCAGCATGTATCAATACTTTATTTTTTATGGCTGAATAATCTTCCATTGTATGTAAATACCACATTTTATTTATACATTTGTCTGATTCTTATTTGTATCTCCTGCAGCATCAAATCATGTACCTGTTGTGCTGAAAAGAAAATAAACAGACCAAAAAAAAAAAAGGGGGGGGGGGTGTAGAGCAAGTTTATTGAGCTAAAGTTGCATTAATGCTGGAGCAGCACCAAAAGAGGTTTCTACTTGAAAGTGTGAGTTGGGGGAGAAGCTTTTATGGCTGCCTGAGACAAAGAGAAGGCTGGGGCAGGGAGTTTTATTTTCACTGTAAAGGATTATTGGCATGTCAGTCTGCTTCAGTTAACCTCCATTTCTTCTTTATAATCGCCTTGATAGAATGGAAGCTCAGGCAAATCAAGATGGTTAGTAAAATAATTTATCATTCCAATTTCACATACTATACATTGTAGGTGTTCAATACAAACATGAAAACTAGAATTCTCTCTTCTGTTTGCACATTTCCAAAGCACTATTAGCATAAGCCTTTATTTGAAAATGTAGAACAGGAGAAGGATCGGTGCAAATTTAGCTAGTTTCAGGAACAGTTGGTTAAAGGAGGAATTGTTCTTGCAGATTAGCAGCTATTCATTGGGCAATTTGATTTTTATCAAGAAGGGTGGGGAGGAACAGTTGTGGAGGAGGACACGCAAGGACCACAGCAGAAAATTCTCAGTTCTTTAAGGTCTCTTACAAGGTCTTTAAATGAAATTTCTAAGTCTTAACATATAAAGAACCAAACAACTCTTCATATTTATTCTCTTTCTAATTTAGTTAATTCTAAAATATTTTTCCTGTCAAGTTTCATTGATTCCATTAGAGATGAAAAATGGATGTAACATAAACTAATCTACTTCATGCAAAGAAAACATTACAGGTATGTAAGAAGTAGTTCTTGTGTTAAAGGATAATTTTTTTTAAAAAAAGGTAAAATCATAACCCTAACAGTGATAAAAAAATGAATACATGTTTCCTCATTAATGAAGAAATTGGTAAGGTGTTAAAACCAGTTCAAAGGACAATCCAAAGAACAAATCAGGGATATTGAAATAAATGTGCAAACGGAGGCAAAACTTTTTTCCATGGTGATGGTGTAGGGTAGAGGGAGTTAGCCTTCCACTGGACAGAATTCATCAGCATGTCTATAAACAAGAATAATTTTTCATTGCTATCAATTACCCACAATTTTCAGAGTTGTGAAATCGCTCTCATGGAATCAGACTCAGATAATCTGGAAGGCTTTCTAGGCAGTCTATATTTTTTTTCTTACACCTGTTAACAGCTATTATCTATCTCCAGATATAGAGTAGGCAGAAATAAGCTTGGATGAAAATGGAGTAAATTGTTCATGAAGCTACTTCCCAATTCAATGAGCACGGGGTAAGAAAATTTTTCCTTCCACTCATAAATATTTCAGGCAAATTAGTTACTTCTTTGATTCACTGACTGAGTGCCAGGAGCCAGCTCTAAATGGGCTCATACTAAACAAGATAATGACCTTTTCAATGGGCACACAACACCCCAAAACAACTCCCAGGACAGCCTGGAAGTAAAATTGCACCTTCAAAACAGCACAGTGCAGTCGGTATGTGCATTTGGCCTCCTTTGCTAGTGGGGAGGAAGTAGCTTCACCGCGTTAATTTTTCACAAGTGAGTCTGAAAGGGAGATCTAGGCCTCAGCTCATTTCCTTCTTTCCACCTGTTCCAGACTAAGCTCTTCTGCTTTAACTTATTCTGCTGGAAATATTCTTGCACAACCTTTAAAGTCATGGCTCAGTAAGTGAAATAAGAAACACACAAAAGGACAAGTATTTTATTATTCCACTTATACCGACTATCTAGAATAAGCAAAGGCATAGAGACAGAAAGTAGAAGTTACCCAGGGCTGGTGAGACGGGGAGATGGGGAGTTATCACTGTTTGGGAAAGTTTCTGTTTCGGATGATAAGTTTTGGTAATGGATGGTGGCGATGGTGGCACAGCTTTGTGAATGTAATTGATACCACTGATTTGTCCACTTAAAAATGGTTAAAATGGGAGAAAAAAAGTCATACCTCATGATCTGGAGTCAGAACTGGGTTTATGTTAGACTCAACCATTAACAAGTTTGTTTTTCTGGGGAAAAAATAAAAGGCGTAAATATAATGCCTGGCTGTCAGAATGGCGAGATTAAAACAGATGAGAGATGTAAAAATGCTTTGTAAACTATGAAGAGTTATTTTAAAAAGACTATCTCCTCCTGTTATAGGATGCCAGGGTGCAAAGTTAATCACTGGGCAAGATGCGGGCCATGGCCCCATTCCCGCGTCAACGGACTTTCCGCGGAGCTGGGTAGCAAGAGTCGCACGGGCTCTGCTCCGCTGGCTCCTCCCCCTCCACACTGGCCCGGAGCCCGGGTCAGAGGTGGCGGGGCGCGGGTACTGGGCCCCTCCAGCCCGGTAGCGGTCCGCTCCGGGGCGGGGCAGGCCCGGGTGGCCCAGTTCCTGATTCTGAAATAAATGTACCAGCGGAGGGCTGGCGGCGCCACAGGAGCGGGGTCTGAGAGCAGCGAAGGATGGGCCCGCGCGGCGCGGCAAGCTTGTACCGAGGCCCCAGCCTGCGGCGGCCGCTCCTTCCCGCCGTCCTCCCGCTACTGCTGCTGCTGCTGCCGCCACCGCCGGGGTCGGGCACCAAGACCGACCGGCCGCCCCACCTCGTCCTCGTGCTGGCGGACGACCTGGGCTGGAATGACGTGGGCTTCCACGGCTCCAGCATCCACACGCCGCAACTGGACGCGCTGGCCGCTAGCGGGGTGCTCCTGGACAACTACTACACGCAGCCGCTCTGCACGCCATCGCGGAGCCAGCTGCTCACCGGCCGGTACCAGGTACGCAGCGCCCCCGCCGGCCAGCTCGGCCCCCGGAGCCCGGCTCCGCCCCCGGCCGTGGCTCTCCGCCTCCCCAAGGCACCCACTCATCCCGGGTCCGTCCCGTCCAGTCCCGCGAGTCCTTTTAGAAGTTGTCCGGGAGGCCCGAGTGGGCGCAGGCAAACTGGCATCGGTTCCCCGAACTCAGCCCGAGCTGGGATGCTTCTCTTTTAGGCTGTGGATTTTTTCGCTCCTCCCAGGCCCGCAGCCGGCCGCGGCTTCTGCGCATGCCCGGCTCTTGGGCGCCCCACATCCTCCCGCTCCCCACGTCTCTGGCGTTGGAGAGTGGGGCCTATTCGCAGTTGTTTCTCTGTCTTTCGTTTCTTAAAGGTCGGATGAGGGAGTTTCTAGGAAATACAAGGTGCTGGGCACTGCGAGGGGGTAAAGTAGAAGGATCGGAATGGACACTGCTGAGGGGCCCTAAAGTGGGATCACAGAGAGGGAAGTGCCAGACACCCAGAGGTGGAACTACGAAAGGACGGGAGCGCAAGGAAAGCCAAGGAGGGGAGGGGGAGCTAAAATGAAAGAATGTCCGCCATGGGTGCCCCTTTGGCCCACCTCTGAACCCAAAGGTTAGGACTGTCTGACCAAAAATCGAAGTATTCTTTCCAGATTCTCGGCATCACTGGCATGAAATCTACATAGATTTATTTTTCTTGTGCTTGCTGACATTCCTTTCAGATTTAACCTTATATTGAAATGTGAGCATCTTCATTCTCCCTTTAAAAGCGTCTCTGGAATCAATAGAGAGGTACCCACGTAGACAGTGTGTATATATATATTTAGACTACTAAGAATATCAAGAATATTTGCATAGTGCATTATTGTTTTAATTCTTTTAACAGCCCATGAGGTAGCTGCTATTTTTTAAATTCCTCTTTACATTTGAAAACATGTTAAGAATCACACAGCGAGAAAGTGGTAGAGCTGGGTGTTGTGCCTTTACTGCATCTTCCACTAGTTGTCTCAGACATAGCAAATTGGACCTTTTTTTTGAGGTACCGGTGTCAGGGATTGAACCCGGGATTTCCTGTGTAGGAAGTCTGCGCACAACTAATGAGCTACACCAGCTTCTGCGAGTTGGTTTTTGCGTTTGTTTCTTTGTTTTGTTTTTAGGAGGTGTCAGGGATGGAATCAGGACCTCCTACATGGGAAGCAGGTGCTCAACCACTTGAGTTACATCCACTCCCCTGGACTTGTTTTTTTTTCTTGACCTGAATAAGATTGAATTTTGTATAAGATCCTCATGTGAATATGACCACATTAAATCTAGTGAGTACTGTTTGAGAACACATGCCTGTCTGCATATCTATGTCCTGTTTATTCAACAAGTATTTGAGGCCTTACTCTGCTACGCACAAGGCATGCTGGCAAGTCTGTGTTCATGTCGCCTTTCAGATCAACCCTATCTTGTCTACATCAAAGAGAGAATATGGGAGTCCTGAGATCAAGAGGAGAAAGGTTTCACCTGCACAAAAGTATTTAAAGACTTTTTTATAAAAAGAAAAAATAGCATTTTACTCTGGGATGGAGAAGTAATCGGGGTTTGAGATGGGGGTAAAAGGATGGTTCCCTTCACAATTAGCTCTGAGGACTTTGCTCCTAAGTATAAGTGCTGACCTTAGCCCCTAAATCTAAACAGGAATCCCTACTCTAATGCACATTTCACCTGGACACTTCCCAAGAGTAATGGAGCATGAGAGTAAAGAAGGGATAGGAGGGAAGGCAAGGAAGGTCTGCCCCCAAAGTTCTGCATTTGCTCTGAAGTAACAGAACTGAATTCAGATTGCAAAAGAATGCGAGAGCCATATTTCTTCTGACTTCCTCTTTGCCCTCACCAGCAGACTTGAGCAGGAGAGCAAATACCACACATTGACTGCTTTTGTTCCCCACATCCTCCCTTCAGACTCGGAGGAAAAGGCTGGCGTTTAGAATACCGTGTGGTTAAGAAGAGAAGACAGGATTGTGTAGAAGCCAGGCAGCCCAGAACGGTTTAGAAACCTGTCAGCATAGCAGACTCTTAAAGCAGGCTGGCCTCCCCAGATATTTTGCTTGACTCTCACTGTCCCCTCATTTTATTCTGCTACAGTTCAAGAGATTCAATTAGAAATTACCTTGGTTTTAGCAAGCCTCTTCTTTTTAAGGAGTAAATATTTCTGAGAGGGTTCAGGAGCCTGGTTGTCGTCAGGCACTGTTCTGAGTACTTTATTTGTATTAACTCATTTAATTCTCACAGCAACCCTAAAGTAGGTGGGACTATTATCATCCTAGTTTTTAAAATGAGAAAATCAAGGCTGGAAGAGGATAAGAAACTTGTCCAAGGTCACAGGGCTAGTGGATCCAGGATTTGAACCATGCAGTGTTGCTCCAGGGTTGGCACTTAAAGCCACTACACTATATGGCCTACTTAGAATTATTAAAAATATTATCTTAAGAGCTGCTTAATATTCCCCTGGATTTTTGGATTTGGATTGCCCCTAAACAGGTCAGTTAAAAAAAAAAAAATGAACCCATCACGTTTCTCAGTTAGGAATTGCCTGTATTAAGTGAAAAAGGACAATAGGTAGAGTGGTTTTATTTCTGAAGGAGTCACTTATTGTGCATGATTTTAGACAACAAAATGAGGAAATATGTTGATTATTTCAAAATTAGGTACTTTAAAGAATTAGTCATATTTGTGAATTTTGGCAATCATGCTTTAAGTTAATGTTAAAGACCCTTTTCCTATAATGATGTAACTTTAGATTAGAAAACAAAAGCATACGGTGATTTAAAAAGCAGACACAGAAGAACGCAAAAAAAAAAAAAAAAGTGGCAAGAGCAGACACCCTTGTTATTGTTCCTGATCTTAGGAGGAAAGCTTTCTTTCTATTACCATTAAGTATGAGACATGTATTCATTCTTTCATTCAACAAATATTGATTGAGCAAGTATTTATGACAGACATTATGCTAGGCTCTGGGGATTATAGTGGTAAACAAAGAAGAAAAGGAATTTGCTCGCCTGGTACTTAAAATCTGGTAGGGACAAGGGGAGGTGAAATAAACAAAAATGGATAAATAAAGTGAATGCATATGTTGCTAAACATGGAGAAGAAATTAAAGCTGGGTAAAGTGATAGTGTCTCAGAAAGATGTCTCTCAAGTTGAGGGCTGAATGTAGAGAAGAAGTCAGCCATGAAAAGATTCTCGGAAAGAAAGTTTAACTCAGAAGGGAGGAGCAACAAAAGCAAAGGCCCTGAGGCCGGAATGGGCTTGTTCTAAGAACTTGGAGAAGGCCAGTGTGGCTGGGGCTGAGAGAAGGGGTTGGGAGAAGCATGTGATGAGCTCAGAGGGAGGCAGGGTCTCTCTATACTAATGCTGCCTGCTCATGATAAAATATTTCAACTCTTCTCATAGCAATATTGCATTAAGGGCTATTATATACTAAAGAATGTTTCTGATCTAGAAATATTCTAAAAGTGTTTCTTTTAAGAAACTACTGTAAAATGCCATGTGGTATTCTTTGCATACATATAATTCCAGTTAGAATTTAATTTTATATTAGTCCTTTTTTTTTCCTTTTTAAAGAGTAAGCTTGTTTAAAATTGTCTCTAGGAAATACATTCATAAGTTCCAAATATAAAAGGTTTAAAAAGGGATATATAGTAAAAAATATTTATCTATATATCTATACATCTATATATAATCTTTTTCACCCTGTCTCTCAGCCCTCTTTCCCCTATGTACCCCTCTTTATTAGTTTCTTGGTAGTTTCCAGAGACATTTTATTTTATTTTATTTTATTTTATTTTATTTTATTTTATTTTATTTTATTTTTATTTTATTTTATTTTATTTTATTTATTTTATTTTATTATTTTATTTTATTTTATTTTATTTTTTTATTTCATATCTCCCCTCCCCCCTGTTGCGGCGAAGTGCCGAGGCTGGTCACCGCGCAGGCGCAGCTTTCCCTGCTTGTGGGCGGCTTCTGCTTCCATTCACGGCCGGCTCTGCTTCAGTTCGCAGGTGGCTGGCTGCGCTCCATTCGCGGGCGACCTGCCCTGCCCGTGGCGGCTTTGCCCTGTCCGTGGCAGCTTTTTTGCCCTGCCCATGGTGGCTCTGGCCTGCCCATGGCGGCTTGCCCTTCTCAAGGCGGTCTGCCCACTAGGAGAGGTCCCCAGAAACTGAACCCAGGGCCTCCCATGTGGTATACCGGCACCCTATCCACTGGGCTATATGGCCGGCCCCTCCAGAGACATTTTAAACATAAAAGCAAATAGATTTTATATTCACTTTCCCTTGTTTAAAATCTTAAGGTTTAAAAAAATTAATTTAAAAAGCCTTTTAGCTTTTCTACTAGAATTTGTATATTGCTTTTAGTTCAAAGAGAAGACTTGAAAATACTAATTTTCCATATTCTTACAAATTGGCTTTTATAATTCAAAATATTCATTCTATGTCTATAATCACATAGCCAAACTTGCACATTTAAGTGTGGTTGTTGGTTTTCTAGGATCTGACTTCTCCATTAAATTGTTTTGCAATCGAATGTATCTGGTATTAGTGGCTCTCAGTATTGAACAACTAAATGAATGAATGTGCTAAGCACTTAAACATAGGAGCATTTCCTCAAAGAGCTCACTGTCTTAACTGCTTAGGGTTGGCATGTAGCCATTGGTTGTTTTTTTTTAAAAGAAATTAAAAAGAAGGGGTAGTAAAAGTGGTACAGTTTTGTGGAAACAATTTGTTTTGGGAAAGTAAAGAAAGATAACTTTGGTTCTCAACTGGGAACATTCTTACCTTGGAGACTGAGGGCCCATCCACCAGAACTCTATGAAACTGTGGCAGAGAAGAGAAATAATGAAAGAAGACCCCATGGTTTCATCCTTAAGGGACCCAAGTCACATTTTTGTTAAGCATATTGATAAATAGACCCTTCCAAGGCTTTTTACTCATCTCTGAAGCAGAACCTTGGGCAGGAAATATAGGAATGAGGCTGTGCAGGAGCATCTCGGGTTATGTTTTACTCTCCCAAGTTTGTTTCAAGAATGTAAGCTGGCAAAACCCATGGAGGCAGGCAGAATAGGGAATTGCCTGCCGTGGCATGGAAAGAGGAAGGAGTTCTGCCTGAGGATGCCCTCACCCCCTGCTTCTTTTCTTCATTGCCCTTGGTGCTCTGCCTTCCCATGCTTCATCACCTCCCACATGCTTACCCAAGCAGGAGTGAGGGATGGAAGAGATGGGGAAGGAATATGTGCAAACTGGGACTGTTCATAGGACTGCCTGGCAAGGGCATCCCCAGAGTGAAGGATAAGAGGTGCATGCAGCCCAGGGGCCGTGGCGCCTGCAAAGAGAAAGCACTTGTTAGTCTTTTCCCTTTGCTCATTTAGGGGGAGAAAGAAGGAGTGCATTAGCTCTCCAGTGACAGGCAAGGTGGTCTCCAACAGAAATACATCAGGCTCCACTACAGAGAGGCTTGCAGATGAATGTTCCAATGGGTTCTTTTGATTTAGCTAAACCCAAGGGTCTTTCCCAACTCTAGCCAGAGCCAAGAGGCATTTTCCCAGAAGGAAAGTGGGAGCCTGGAGGCCTTATACTATAAGTACTGAAGATATTTTTTGTGAATATTCCCACTGTCCTGATTTTGTGATAATCAGTGTAGGCTAAGCATTGCTGTATTAGAAACCATGTGTGTGTCCCCAGACCTGGTTTTTCTCCCTAGGTCTGGATTTTAGAATTCTAGTGATAAACCAAACCTGATTTATTGTATGACCATCCTGTTTGGGAAATGACTGTAACTCTCGGTATCTTTGGTCAACCTTAAGAGATATAGCAGGGGGGCGGATGTGGCTCAAATAGTTGGGCATCCGTTTCTCATATGGAGGGACCTGGGTTCGATCCCCAGGACCTCCTGGTAAAATTTTTAAAAAGAGGGATACAGAAGGCATGTGGGCCGCCGAGCCCCGTGCGTGGGTGCACCATCAGGCCCCGCAAGCAGGTATGCCATCAGGCCCTGTGTGTGGGTGTGCCACCAGGCCCCACGTGTGGGTGAGCCCGCCAGGCCTTGAGAGGCCCCATGAGCAGGTGAGCCCCCTAGGTTCTGCGTGTGGGTGCGTCGCCAGGCCATGCGAGCGGGTGAGCCCCCCAGGCCCTGATGCGGGTGTACCATCAGGCTCTGCTGAGCCACGCAGCAAGATGATAACGTAACAGGAGAGTGACATAAGGGAGAGCCAAGATGAAGCACGCTGAAAAACCAGAAACTAAGGTGGCACAGGCTATAGGATGCCTCTCTCCTGCATCAGAGGTTCCCAGAATCGAATCCTGGTGAAGACAGGAGGAGAAGGATGAGAAGAGAGGGCAGGAAACAGACACAGAGAATTGCGGAGCGAATGGACACAAATACAGCAAAAATGGGGGGGGGGGATGGATAAAAGTAAATAAATAAATAAATCACTTTTTAAAAAGTCAATTGAAGGATGCTCTTGCATAGTTTGTAACAAATGTTTTACAACAATGCAAAGTGTTGGTGGAGGGGTAATGTATGAGACCTTCGTATGATGTTATGTGTGTTTATTTTGTAAGTT
>PVKH010007686.1:0-10304 GCA_004027955.1 Chaetophractus vellerosus | reverse complement strand
AGTGCTAGTATCCTCCACTTCTAGAAGTAGGCAGTGGGCCTCTTTGCTAGATGAGATTCAGCTAAATCAGTACAAAAGAAGAAAACATTTGCTTTGCCAAGAATTCTGGAAATAATGCAAAAAGTGGTTTGGGTAAGTTTACATGGCATTTACAGTCTTACAGTTCTCCATTTTTTCCTATTCTGTCTCTGTGTTTTTGAGGAGAAAACTAAGCATTTATACAATAGCAAGGAGTTTAAAGAGCAGGCTAAGCACAAGCACACTGGGGACCAGAGCACCCCTTAAGGAAGAGGTGTTAAATTCGAGTAGACAAAATGAATAAAAATTCTGAACTAAGTTTCTAAATTGAATTTTACAATGCCAAATTGCATACTGTGTGGCACGAAGAAATTTGTTACAAGTTCGTCATTAAAACAATTACGGTAGTTCTATAATGTCTTTTCATTTAACTCTCAATTCATTAGCAGAATTTAGCAGATTTGTACCTTAAGTTGAAATAAATTACATGAAATCAAATCTACACAAGATGAATGAATGAAAATGATGCTAAAATTGAGATAAATACCTAGGGCAACACTTTTTTGGAGTCACGGACCTCTTTAAGAATATATAAAAGCTATGGACCCTCTCCTCAGAATAAACATTTTCATGCATTCAATATTTTATATACAATTTTAGGATCTCCCAAATAAACCTTAACTGTTGTTACAAAGGTTTGACAGAATTACCTTTTTTTCTCTGGGATTGTAAGCTGTGTGTTTCTCATAAAACTTAAACTAGTTTACTGCAGTCTCAGATACAGAAGACTTTTTCTAGATACAAATTTCCTATCATGATACCTATCCATGCCTCAAATTCAATATATGAACTTAAAGGATTTCCTGAGATAAAAAAAAATATTTGAGTCTCTATATTTAGCTTGACAAAAACTACATGAAAAAAATATGGCTCCCACCCTCAATGAGTTTATAAAACCACAAACTAAAGCTAGCTAGAAAGATAAGTCTGAATCATGTAAAAAGTTAAACTCTAAAATATTTAAATTATATCTTAATTCAATAATAAGAGTTTCACTTATTACAATATATAGCCACTCAAATGGAGAAAAACAGAAAACACAAACTGATGAACTTCTAACAAGTACATTTTAGAAATTTACTCTGATTTATAAAGCCACAAAGTAAATTAGCCTTGATTTCTGAGCCATTTCTTTATACATATAGCATCTTATCAGGGTACTCAAGTTATAACCTAATTGTAATTTCTAGTTCAGGTAATTTATATGTGAGACCCCTTATTGTCCCAATTTTTAAAGGCAGATTTCTATAACTAATCTCTTTAAACTGGCTATATTTTATAGCATTATATTGTTAAATACTTCCTAAAGTATAGTATTTTCTTTTGCTATGTTTTTTTGTTTTTGTTTGTTTGTTTGTTTGTTTTCTTTTTAGGAGGTACCAGAGGTTGAACCCAGGACCTCATACAAGGGAAGCAGGCACTCAAGCACTTGAGCTGCATCCACTCCCAGGTTTGCTAAGGTTTTTAAATAAGTGGTGTGCTTTCCTTTGGTTTTCACCTCATGTCTTAATGCTCACTTGCAATCTGAGAAGACAAAGATATAAAAGTAAAAAGGATCATGACCAAAAGTTTCTATGAGAATACTGTTTTAACACAGGGTGTGGACAAAATTTTTTATGCCAAAGATGGCTACCAAAGAGCTTCTTCTTACAAAAAGGAGAAAGGTGAAAACATTACCAAAAGCAATTTTCCATCACCTTACCCAGGAAACATAAACTCCTCATTCTTGATCAAATTTATCTTGAACCACTCTCACTCTATTCACTCTCTGCTCCAAACAAATTGGACTACTTGCTATTAAACAAATTCTATATTTTTAAACTTCTGTTTCATATTTTATACTGTTCATTCTCCCCAAAATGCCCTTATTCCTTAATCTGCCCTTTAAAATTCCATTCATTTTTCATGCTCATCTCAAAAGCCATCTTCTCCATAAAATCTTTATAGGTCCCCACACATTTCAAAGATCCTCCATAGTACTTACATATTTATTTTGATAATCATTATACTAGTAATACCAGCCAGAAGAGATGAGATTTATTGAAAGTTTACTATGTGCTAGGAATTAACATGCATTATTTCTATTTTATAGATGAGGAAACTGAGGCTTTGAGAGATTAACTAACTTGCCCAGGGTCAAGTCATATCCAGATATGTCTGATTCCCGAGACTGAGTGAGCTCTTAACTCCAACACTGCTTTTAGTCTATCATTACAAAATCAATTCTTGTGGGTTATACTATCTTCCTTATTTCTATATTTTTGCAGAATGTAGAATAGTAGCTTCCAAGTAGCAGAACTTCAATAAACAATGTATTGAACTAAAATAGACTATGGTTAGAAAGATCAACTACTATTATAATTCATTCCAGCAAAGCATCCAAATACTTCCTTTCTAATAGAATATCAAATAATGCTCAAAGTTCACACTAATTTATACTACTAATTAACAATTTATGATTAAGCAGCTACACATCAGCTATGGTTTGTTCTTTCCCTACTTGTGAGAAGAGAAAAGGATTTTCCACAAGCTAAAAAATAGTGAGAATTAGTGAAAACAGTTTATCTACGGGAGAGGAAAATATGTATTTTTAATCTCTCAATATGTCTATGCATATAACGCATTTTATCTATTAAAGAAAAAATATGTATTTCAATCCTTCAACATGCATACATGTGTGATATGTATATACACACATATATATAGCTGCCATTTGGACATGGTAAACATCAAATATATTTATAAACTGTCAGAAGATAACACAGAAACAAATTAAGAAGTTTCATATCTAGAGGGCTGCAAACCTGGTTTTTGGATTGTTGCATCTTATCTCTGTGTTGATGTGCTTCTCTGTTTGATGACAGAGCAGGATCTTGCTGAACTGCACCCACTGGAGTAGGCTACAATAGATAACAATTGGTATCGATACAGTCTATTTCAGATATTGTATTCAAAATCATTTACTGCTTAAAACAATGAAGGAAAAAATAAAAGATACTATTGAGTAAATAAAAGCCTTAAGAAAAGATATTCTCAAAATTTGTTGTTAAAGCTAACAAGCATAGAGAACATAGCTACCTTAAAGTAAGTACTTATTAAATATTTAAATAGTTATAAAGTATTTATTTATATATCTACAAAAGACCTTCTAAAGCTGTCATTACTTTCAGGTACTTTTACAAATCAAAACAATGAAAATATATTTGTTCATGGCTCTCCTTTCCAAAGCTAATGTATAAAGAAAATAAATTATTTTAAGAAAGTTAAGTGAATAATTTTTTATATTCAAACTATTTCAAATTCAAAAAAATAAAAATAGACAAAAAGCAGCTCAACAAGTTATGGACGCATTACTCCTAAAAAGTTCTGTACAGGCACTTTTATCTCATCTAATAATTCTTTATTTTGAATAAAAATAATTTTAATAAACTTATGAAATTGCTTATGGTCAATGTTTTGACTCAGAAGCTTATGGAAGTTTTAAATTTTCAAATGAAATTCAAAATTTAATGTAAATATTTTAATCAAAGTTCATTCATGTTCACATTATGGAATCCACATATATTCAAATCACTTTGGACTTGAAAAAAACATAGCTATACCTCTTGATTAACTGTTTAAAAATATTCAATTCTGAGAGTTCTATAGTTTCACATTTAGATAAAAACTAATGTGAGCCACAATTTAAGAAAATTTTGTGAGATATTCTTATTTATTAAAGAAAAAAAGACAAGTGAGAATAAATATTTGAATTTTTAGGAGTTGCCTCTTCAAAGAAAGAATTTAGTGATATGTCCCTTAAAGTTATAAGCACCCATCGCTTCAATCACAATTAAGAACACAACTTTTTTTAAAGTTGTAAAAACTTAGTACATTTTTAAAAACCTGAACATGCTCTAATTTATAGGAATCAGTAAGAGACTACCTAAAACTGTTAGCATAATTAAAACCTATTTTTAAAAATAAATTACAAATGTTTTGAAAGATTATAAGAGTAAACAAAACAAACAGGTTACCTATAAAATCATTAGAATATTTAAAAAGAAAGGTATATTTGATACAAGAACTAAATCACAAATGAAAAGTTGAAAATAACTCATCATTCTAAAAGCAGGAAGTCCAAATGTAGGGTTTCACAAAATTCAAAGAATAATCTCAGCATTATGCTAGCTTAAAAAGTGTCATTAAAAAGAAAATAAAATGGATCCTTTTGAAGAATTCTTTATTCTCAACTCTTTTCATTGAAGGATTTATACTGTTAACAAGAAGTTGAATACTATAAATAATCTTTTATTGTATAGCATGGAGTACTTACCAACTGTTTACCAATCCAGTCATATTCGTAATCAAACATATATCCTTTTCTATCAAACAAATCAGTAAAAAGTTTTCTTAGGTAGTCATAGTCTGGTTTTTCAAAAAAATCTAACCTTCTTACATAACGAAGATATGTTGCCATTTCTTCTAAAAAGGAAATTTAAAAAAATTTTAAATGTCTAAAACCATGTTGCATTATATAAACATTAAAGTAACGAAATACCATTGCAATTTAAAATTTTCTGACTCTGAAAACAATGAAATTAAAAAAATGAAACAGAAGGGAGGGAAGAAAATAGAAAGAAAAGAAAGGTTTGGTGTAACAACCATTATTTTTGCTTCATTTTATTAGGAAAGGTTAAAATTTTTATTTTATAATATTATTTATAATAGAAATTTGGATAATATTAGAGGTTGAATTAGCAACTTAATAATGCATGATTACTTAGTCACAGAGCACTATATTCAGCTCATAAATTTTAAAATTATTTAAAATACTGGTGTGAACAGATTTTTATAAAAGTGTATCTACAGGCCTGCTGGATTCCCTTTAGAATCAGTGACATATACTAACTGACCAATGTAGAATTCAAATTCCTAACCTTGGCTATAATCAATATTCTGATCAGGTAAGCCATCAAAATAAAACTAAAACAGATTTAAAAAACATAACAGGAGTAGTATAAGCCTTCTCTTATTTTCTGGTCATATAATTAGCAATTATTTGGTAATACACAAATCTCTGCACACCACTGTAATTTCCAAGTATCAAATATATTTGTAAAAGATAATACTTTCCAGAAAGGAAAAAAAAATCAAAAGGCAAAATGTGCAATTAGTAAAACAAACAGTGTTTCACCATCAGTTCACAGAAAATCACTGTAGAGAGAGATGGTAGGCTATACCTGGCTGCTTTTCTGATCCAATTCAGTCACAGGCAGCAAGTAAGAACAGATCATACATAGCCCAATGAGTAACAACCCAGTGACCTTCTTTAAGGTGAACCTACCACTATTCCAGTTACCAGCTAATCACTTGACTATTTTGGTACCTCAATTTTTCTTGGAGTAATTTAATTTAGGCTTATTAATGAAAGAGAGCCAATCTGTCTACCCATAAACAGCTAGGACTATCAACTAATTTTTTTTTTAAATCTTCCAGTTCTAGATGTAATAGCAAAAAAGAAATATACATAATTAAAGAAAAAGTTTAAAATAAGCCATACGAACCAGCTTCTTCTCTGAAAATGACAAGTTGATTAAATAGCAAAGTAAAATATTAAATCAAAAAGGCTCCAATTTGTAAAACAAAACACAGTAAATCAGAATGTTTGATCACTTAAGTAGCAATTATCTATGTATTATTTCTATGCTTTAAAGTTTTCTGTCAATGAAAAACAGAAGCAAACTTGAGAAAGTGCTACCTAAGATTATGCTGCTGATGATATATTATTACAATATTAATACAAGCACTGTATAGAACCAGTAAATATCAGTGACTTTAGAACTCAGTCTTCTATCTTCAAGTCTAGTTCTCTGTCCACTTATGTTGCCACACAAATCAAAGCAGATATTTTAATAATTAACAAATTATTTTCATTCCTTAGTTGATTTAGAAGCTTTATAAGTAAACTTTTGTTAGCTAAATTTGAGTTGCCACAATCTACTTACAAACAAAATTATTTTCATAAATTCATATTGCTCCCCAATATAAAATTAGCCTGAAATTAGTAAAGTTAGTATGGTTTTGCTGGGTAAAATGTAAATTATAAATGTAAATTATACCAAACTTTATATACCTCCTGTAAGTTTGATATTAAGACACAAATGACCAACATTGTACATCAAACTTGGACTTCCAGTAAGATGGCAGATTAGAAATACACAGGACTCTCCCCTCTCCAGAAAAATAACTATAGAGGACAGGCAGAAATGGCCTGTAAAAAAGTTCTACAGTATAGGACACCAGGGGAAGGCTAGACACTGCACAGAAGAGAGGAGCACGGGAAAGGAAACTCAACATTAAGACCTTGAGTAGAAAGTGCAGTTACAGCTGCCTGTGCCCCTGTCCCACGTTATGAGCAGAGAGCTTTGATTTCTCCAGCCTCTGGACAGCAGCTATAGACAAAGGGGACCTTAGGCATCCACCTCCAGAAGAAAGAGGAAGAGAGGGACACAGCCTAAGGCTCATTCAGCTTTTGATCCACAAATTTGGTCTGTTGTGTCCCACAAGTTCTTCTACACCATTCTTTCCCCTGGGATTCTGCATGGGAGTAAAGAGATCTGCCCTTCTCAAACACCCTCCCTACTGACTGGGTCTGGGTGTGAGGATGCAGAGGGGAGTGGAATTATTTCCTACCCAGGAAAAGAGAGGGGACTGCCAGCAAAGGTTGGAGAACTGTCTCTGAGAAAGTTTGACTAGCCAGGCTCTTAGGCTCAAAACAGGATCCTCCATCACATTGATCCAGTACGTGTTGCAGGGAACACACCCCCACCAGGCTTTGAAATGAGAGCCTGCCAAAGAGCACCATCTGCTGGCCAAAAGAGGAATTGCATGTGAGGGAATTTTAAGTGAAGAGGCTTTTTCCACCCTTTACAGTCTACCTCCTCAAGGTCCTTGGAAGTGGGTCAGCAACCCAATACTTGGTTCAGGCCCATATTTGAGCAACTAACATGGACAATCCTAAAGACCCAGAAGAGGGTGAACCAAGAATCAAGAACAGCAACAGCATACTCTCCTGCTAATAAATCCCTATAAAAGAGAGAAATTGAGCAACAGAGTAAATTCACCATCATAATCAGAAGCCTAGACATCAGCAAAAAAAATTACAAGCCATTCTAAGAAACTGGAAGACATGGCTTAAGCAAAGGAATATACCAAAGACCCAGATGAGAAAGAGGAATTGAGAAAATTATCAACAAGATTCATATAAATTTCCAAAATCAAATTAATGAGTTGAAAACAATATGGATAAAGAGGTAAAGGACCTCAAGAAGACACTGAACAACAACCAGCAAGATGTCAGCAGAGTAAGGAGCTCCTAGAGTCAGCACATGCTACAGGGCAGTGAGTAACAGCCAGAGCTATCTAAAGCACCTGTTTGGGGGCTCCAGGAGACCAGAAGAGCATCTTGCAACATCCTTGAAAGAATGGAAAGAGGAGACTACCCATGTGCAGAGAAGATTCGTAAGTAGAGCACTCCATGAGGCCAGTGCCCCTCCTCCACTGGCAGTTCAAGCTGCCTCAGAAGCTATTCCACGGCTGGGATTGGAAGCTCCACTTCCCAAAAATGGGGGAGGAAGAGACGATTGGGCACCAACTTCAGTTACTGATTAGTAAATTTGGCTGGTAAAAGTATAACCCTAAGAAACACTAAAGTTTGAACTTGTCCAAGTCGGAAAGAGGTTGGTAGCCGCCATTTTTACTCTGCCTCCAGCATGGGAGGAAGCCAGGCTGACTGAAAATCACAGTGATGGTAGGGACTGGCTTCTTTTACCCAGGGTTGACCTGCAGCCCTAGCCTAGGCTTCATCCCCACCTCTAGCAGGGAGGAAGCTTGCAGGTCCTGCACCAGCCTCTCCAGGTAACTACAGGTATATTCGGCTGGCACAGAATGACTAGTCAGTCTGCTGGGGCAACTGCAGCCATTTTGGACCCACATGGCATAGACTGCTGCCCACACCTGTAGCTCCATCCCTGCCTTAGGCAGGGGAGAAAGGGGCTTGAAGCTTCATCAGTCTCTCTGGGCAAGTAGAGTCTAGGCCTGCATGACTTGGATTATTATACACAGCTATGGCTCTGTCCCTACCCCTGGCAAAGGAGAAAGTTGGGAGAAATTTTATCTGTCCCTGGGGAAATAAGGGCAGCTTGAGCCTCCACACCTTATAGCACCAACTACATCCTTGGCTCCTACTACACAACTAGCAAGGAAGAAAGGGCAAGAAAGCCCTAAACTAAAGAGAGAACCTGCACCCAGAATAAATACAGATAGTAAAGCAGATGCCAAGACACCAACAAAAAATTACAATCCACACCAAGACACAAGGGATATGGCCCAGTTAAAAGAACAAGATAAGCCTCCAGATGGCATAAAGGAGTTGAGACAACCAATCACAGATGTTCAAACAAATCTCCTTAATTAATTCAATGAGATGGCTAAAGAGATTAAGGATATTAAGAAGACACTGGATGATCACAAAGAAAGCATACATAGAAAAATAAAAGGTGCAATAAATGAAATAAAAAATACACTGGAATCATATAATAGCAGATTTAAGGAGGGAGAAGAAAGTATTGGTGAGCTTGAAGAAATAGCCTCTGAAAGTGAACATACAAAAGAACAGATGGAGAAAAGAGTGGAAAAACTTGAAGAAGGTCTCAGGGAAATAAATGAAGCAAGAGATGTGCAAACATATGTGTCATGGGTGTTCCAAAAGGAGAAAAGAAGAGAAAAGGGGCAGAAGGAATATTTGAAGAAATAATAGTAGAAAATTTCCACACCCTCTTCAAGGACAGAGATATCCATGTCCAAAAAGCATAACGTACTCCCATCTGAAAAAATTCGAGTAGATCAACTCCAAGACACATACTAATCAGAATGTCAATCTCCAAGAACCAAGAATGAATTCTACAAAAAGAAAGAATTCTGAGAGCAGCAAGAGAAAAGCAATGTATAATATGTAGGAGATACCCAAGAAGATTAAGTGCTGATTTCTCACCAGAACCACAGAGGCAAGAAAACAGTGATATGATATATTTAAGAAATTGCAAGAGAAAAACTTCCAGCCAAGGATCTTATATCCGGCAAGACTGTCTTTCAAAAATGAGGGCAGTTTGGAATGTTCACAGATAAACAGAAACTGAGAGAGTTTGTAACCAAGAGACCCGCTTTGCAGGAAATACTAAAGGATGTGCTGCAGCCTGAAAATAGAGGACAGGGGAGAGGCGCCTGGAAGAGAGTCTAGAAATGAAGATTATATTAATAAAAGTAACTAAAAGTGTCAAAAGAGTGGTCAAAATAAAATATGACAGATAAAACCCAAATATTTAGGCATAATTTTAACCAACAATGTAAGGCATTTATATTCAGAAAACTATAATGCATTGTTAAAAGAAATCAAACAAGACCTAAATAATTGGAAGAACATTCCATGCTCATGAACTGGAAGATGAAATACCATTAAGATGTCAATTCAACTCGTTGATATACAGATTCAGTGCAATCCTGATAAAAATTCCACCAGCATTTTAAAAATAAATGGAAAGTACAATTATCAAATTTATTTGGAAGGGATTGGGGTTCCGAATAGCCAGAAACATCTTAAAAAGGAAAAGTAAAGTTGGAGGACTCACACTTCCAGACTTTAAATCATATTACCTAGCTACAGTGGTAAAAACAGCATGGTACTGGCATAAAGACAGACACACAGACCAATGGGATCAAATTGATGGTTCAGAAACAGACCCTCACATCTAGGGTCAAGTGAATTTCGACAAGCCTGTCAAACCCACCCAGCATATGCAGAACAGTCCATTCAACAAATTGTGCTGGGAGAACTGGTTATCTATAGCCAAAATAAGGAAAGAGGACCCCTATCTCACACCTTATAAAAAATTAACTCAAAATGGAACAAAAACCTAAATATACAAGCAAGAACCATAAAGCTTCTAGAAGAAAATGTAGGAAAATATCAGGACTTGGTGGTAGGTGGTGGATTCTTAAAGGAGATAAGAGGAGGAGTGAGATAGACTACTGATGTTATGTTTAATGTATGTAGAAGTTTTCATTAACTTTACTGTAAAAGTGTGGAAATGTATAGAGCTGATGGTAACATATTATAGTGAGTGACAGCTGGTTTATAAATGGGGATGTGGCTGAAAAGGGTATTCTAGGGATATAAATGCCAATTG
>PVKH010007685.1:0-20027 GCA_004027955.1 Chaetophractus vellerosus | reverse complement strand
AAAAGAAAAGTAGCACACATACCTAAAGAAAAGTACACAAATCATAAGAGCACAGCTGGATGAATTATCACAAAGTGGACAGCCTGTATGTACACCACTTAGTTCATGGTGTATGGCAGAATACAGTAGAGCTCAAGAAGGACCAGTGAATGACTCAGGATTTTCCTTCTTTGCTCTATGGAGAAATGGCCTCTGTAACAGAAAGAACCTGGCATCCAGAGTAGGAAGATGCAGTTTTGAGCCCCAGATCTACCATTTCCCTGCTGCATGATCTCAGACAAATGAGTATACTTCCCTTAGCCTCAATTTTACCATCTGTATAATAGGCTAACAGTGCCTGCCTCCCCAAGATGGTGTTAGGGTGAAATGGGACAAAGCTGATGAAAGCCTTCTGCATTATGCAAAATCGTTGCTTATATGATTCTCAAATATCAATCTGCCCAAATCTGGCTGCTTCCTATTACTGTCTTCCTTCTCCATCCAATAGTTTGACAGATAAATGAGGAGGGAGAGAGTTTCTGTCTTTGTAACCCCATTTTTTGTTTGTTTCTCCATTCCAAAACGTCTATACCAGACCCAGAATGTCTCTCCTCTTACCTTCCTGCTCACTGCCCACAGCCTCACCCAATCAGGATCAAACAGGTAGGTAAAGGAGGGAAGGGGATTAGGGCCAGGGAAGAGAATCGAGGGTGAATAGAAAGCCAGTTCTCCTCTCTGAGGCGCCACTGAAAGCCTGCTATCCCCAGCTCTGCCTTTG
Source organism: Chaetophractus vellerosus (assembly GCA_004027955.1). Classification (NCBI taxonomy): domain Eukaryota; kingdom Metazoa; phylum Chordata; class Mammalia; order Cingulata; family Chlamyphoridae; genus Chaetophractus; species Chaetophractus vellerosus. The sequence continues at coordinate 19,270 of PVKH010007685.1, read as the reverse complement.
GGCTGCGGGGCAGGGAAGGCAGAGGTGCAGAAGTAGCCCATGACATTCACACTCTTATAATTTACTGGGTAATTTGTTGAGGCAAAATGAAAACAGGTCAATAACAAAGCAAGGGCAGTTAAGGTCAAGGTCTTAACGTTAGAGGCAAAAAGCCCCCAAAGGAGTTCAGAAACAGGAGTGACCACTTCATTGGGTGTAAAAATATCATAAAGAAGGTGAGCTCAGCACTAGATTCTCTCTCTTTCCTCCTGTTTCAGAGTCTTGGCTTTTATGCAATTCATATTTTAAGCACCTATAGCACATCAGACCATTGCTTTACATACATTGTCTTATTTGATCATCCCAAGAAGATTAAAAAGGAAGTATTGTAATTACCATCTTCCAGATGAGGGGCCTGAGATTTAGCGAGTTGCCCAAGATCACATGGCCATAAAAAGAAGGAAACAGTTTTGAACCCATATCCCTCTAAGTTCCAAAGCCCCTGCCCTTTGCACTGTGCTATCCTGTTTCAGTGAATGCATGTGGAAGGGAGCCACGTGTTTTATCTGGCTGCATCACATTGCATGCATTTTTAGTATGTGCGCACACATGTCAACAGGCATGTGGAAAACCTGCTGGGTGAGTTGTAAGGATTGCGCTCTGAGTGGCCAACTGCATTTTTTTGCTGGCAGGGCCTGACTCAAGGAGAACAGGAAAGGAAGCATACAGGCCCACTGAGTGGGAGGCCAGTCACGCTGTGTGAGGGTTGGCCCTTGAGCAGACTGTTGGGAAATGGGTCTGTTTAGCCCTGGCAGATTCTTCACTGGGGGAAAGAGGGAAAGAGGGGCTGGGTTTTTCCACAACTATTCTATTTTCAAAACATAATTCATTCCCCATTCTTTAAGAAAAAAAAAAGGAATATTTCTTTAGCACCCACTACGCACGGTGCTAGGTGCCTTACATCTCTGATGCCATTTAGTTCCCACAAACCCTGCCGGGAGGTACCCTTAGCACTGCTGTTCAGTCCAGGAGACAGATTCAGGAAGGTTGGGCGATTTGCTCAAGGCCACTTAGGCTGTGGAACAGAGCTGGGGTCCCCGCCCAGTGCTGTCCAGGTACCAGCCTGCATTGGCATGTTCAAGCTCTTGGTGGGACGTAGATTATCTCTAATTTACGAAACCGGATGTGCACGTACTGACTCTACCCCTCCTCTTTTAGAAAAAGGAGTGCTTTATCTTTTAATTCCTGAGTAATTGAGCTGCTTTGCCCGAGAGATAAGCATCTTTGCTCCAGGCCACCTGCGTGTGATCCGGTGGAGGGTACAGCATGTCTACCCTTGCTTGATGGGCTTTTCTCTTCTTTTTCCCTCAGGCGCCTGGGTTCCTTTCAAGCTCTGCCCCTCCACCCTCTTGTCACCATAGTATGAGCACGACTGGGAAGGCATCAGCCTTCTGGTCTAGACGAGCCTATGGTTAAAGACAGCAGATGTGCACAGACCCCACTCACCCAGTGCCGCCATAGAAGGTAAAAGCTGTCCTCAGTGTCACTGGAGAGCATTTGAGCCACCTGCCCTTTAAGAGTAGATGGCAATTGTTGAATGCCAGAATGGCCTTAATTTTTGCACTTGGCAAACAGACTGACCAAACCTTCCAGAAGTGGGATGAATCATAAATACGAAGGTCTTTGCAACCCTAGGCTCTCTCCTTTCAAATCTCTTTTAAGGCTCTTGCAAGCAGAGCAGGCTGGGGGAGAATGAGCTCTTAGTCTGGGCCGTGGTGGAGGAACCACAAGATGCTGCTGCGATTGCTTTCCGGCTGTGTGAACTTGGGCTCATCACCTGGCTTCTCTTTTGCCATTTGGCAGTGGTGATACCCTTCCCCCCTCCAGATAGCTGCTGTGAGAATTAAATGAGAATGTGTTGATGGCTTGGTAGCCTGGTCCCAGCGCAGAGAAGGTACTTCGGCAAAAGTCAGCAGGTCTCAGTCCTACGCCAGACTCTGCTCTGAACTCTGCCTATCCCCTTTCTGGGTCTCCCTTTATCTAAAACAAGGCACTCATTTCTATAAAACCAGTTGTTGTTGTTGTTTTTCTCTAGTGTCCCTTTTGGCTTGAAAATGCCATGCTTTTAATCTCTTAGCGGAGAAAAAGAAGTAAATCATTTAATATTTAGTTATTCATTGGTTCAACAAATACTTAATGAGGGTCCACTGTGTGTCAGGCAAAGCACTTGGTGCTGGGTATACAAAACAGGCAGAGCCCTGCCCTGTGGAGCTTGTAGTCTAGTAAAGGCTGTTGTGGGTGCTTCCCATCTCAGATAGTTGAAGTGCCAGGGTGATTGCTGTTAGCTAAAAGATTAATGCTAGGGCAGATGTGGCTCAAATGGTTGGGCGTCCACTTCCCACATGGAGGGACCTGGGTTCAATCCCCATCAGGCCCCACAAGCGGGTGAGCTGTCAGGTCCTGTGAGTGGGTGAGCCCCCAGGCCCCGCTGAACCACGCAGCAAGATGATGATGTAACAGGAGAGAGATGCAGGGGAGAACCAAGGTGAGACGCACTGAAAAACCAGGAACTGAGGTGGCGCAGGTGGCAGAATACCTCTCTCTCACATCGGAGGTCCCCAGGATCTAATCCTGGTGAAGATAGGAGAAGAAGAATGAGAGGAGAGGGCAGGAAACACACACAGAGAATTGCCCAATGAATGAATACAAAAACAGCAAAATAGAGGAGGGGGGGCAATTAAAATGGATAAAAAAGTAAATAAATCTTTTAAAAGAAAGATTAATGCTGGGCATGTAATAGGTGCTCAAGTATTTGTTGAATGAATAAATAAATGCAGCCACCTTAGTGAAGCTGTTGGTATGTCCCTAGAGTTGGGGAATAGTTTCTAGGAGTCACGGAAGGCTGTGGGTGCTCCGATCAAGGGCATGTTTAATTGCAAAATTGTTTGTTTGTTGAGACACCTGTGGATAGGAGGATCTGCCCCTACCTGCCCAATTCTCCAGGGGGCCACTCACTGGGAACAATGACTGCTTCACATGTCATGGACTTTCCCTGGAGATGGAGCCAGTGCAGATGCTGGATTTGATGGGGAGAAGGGAAGAGCGACCAAAGAAAAATGCCAGGGTTAGCATGACCAATGGACCCAGCCCAGAGAAACTTGGGAGCAAATGGAATCTCCTGGGTATCCTGTCATAAGGAGAACTGGGGCCCAGAGGGGAAGTGACAGCCTAAGTCTGTGTGAGAGCTGGCTCCAGGGCCATGGTTGGGAGGATGCATGGGGAGGGGGAAAGACTCCTGGGCTTTGGAGTCAGAGACTGACTTGGGTTTGAAGGCTGTGGAACCTTGGGCAAATCACAATCTCTTGAACCAATTTCCTCATCTGTTAAATAGACCTCACAATGCTGGTCTCTCTAAGATGTCGTGAGGCATTATATGTCTCAAGCACCTAAAATCAGTACCTGAGACTTACTATGCCCTTGGTAACTGGCATTTATAGTTATTACATGAAGACACAGGTCTGTCTTAGTACAAAAGTGAAAGTACTTCAATGAGAAAACTTAGCACGATGTTGAACTATCTTTAATATAAGTGAAATAGAGTAAATTTAGTGGCACTTAGCTCTAGTTTAATTCATCCACTAACCAGCTGTATGACCTTAAGAGCTGTTTTTACCCTTTTTGAGACTTGTTTTCTCCTCTGTGAAATTGGGATGATTTTCATGCTCAACCTTTTCTCCTCCACCCATTAAACATTTATTGAGTCCCTACTAGGGCACACACTATGGTAGGTGCTGAGGAAACAGAAACAGACCATGGTCTCTGTCCTGAAGGAGCTCACCGTTCAGTGAGACAGACCATTGAATAGTAATTTATAATTGAATTTGCAGAGCAGGGGCCCTAGCACCATCTGAGCAAACAAGGAAGGTTTCCTGGAGGAGCTGATACCTAAAGTTGAAGGCTGAAGGATGAGTAGGATTTAACCAGGTGAAAACAGGAGGGGACGTGGCGAGCTGGAAAAGGCATTCCAGAAAGAAGGAATTGCACGGGCGGAGGTCAGGATGTAAGAGGGCACACAGGATGTGATAAAGTGGCAGCTGATTATGTCTTTCTCTGCAGTATGGACTTAGTTGTGTAGGTGACAGGAGGCCACTGAGAGATTCGAAGCAAGGGAGTTGGAATAACATGATCACATTTGCATTTTATAAAGAACACTCAGGGTTACAGTGAGAATCCAATAGGGGAAAATCATTTGAAACTCACCTAAACAGTAAGGCATTTACCCATGTCAAGTTTTATTATGGAGACCAGTTAGGGTGAGTGTATTCCTACCCCCGCTCCCCTTGCCTGCCCAGATGGTTCATATAACATGCAATAACCCACATGAGCATGCCCAGTGTAGTATCTGGCACATAGTAGTAGATGGCCACTTATCAGATAGTTCTCCCTTTTTAAATGTAGTCCCTGAAAGACATATCCCCTGGCAGGAAGTACGAGTTGGGGCAAAAATGCTGAGGGTGTGGCTGCTTGTATTTTCTGGCCTATGTTCAGGTGTAGCTGATGGGATTTAGGTCAGAGGAAGTTCCCCAGACAGCCCAGTCCTAACCAGCTAACTGGGGTTTCAGGGAGGGCAGGTGAGGGTCATAATACCCACCCCCACCGCCTTTTGCAGGAGGCCACCCCTCCCCAGGACCTGAGGATTCAGCAGATGTGGGCAATCTGGTTAATTAGCCTGGGCCTGCTCATCTCTGAAATGGGTATGAGGTTACTTGCTCTGCTAACTGCACAGGGTTGCCATGAGGATCACAAGAGTGGGTGAACCACAACAAAACAATAGATTACGTGGATTCACCTTGGGCCAGGCCCTCTTCTAGAAAGCAGGTATTATCATTATCCCTATTTTGCAGATAAAGAAACCGAGGTTCAGAGAGATTATGTGAATCACCCAGAGGCACAGAGTAAGTAGCAGAACCTAGAGCCCTCACACTGGGGTACCACGAATGGCCCTCCCTGGAAAACCACTGAGTGCTCCCTGAGTTCTTGCATGAAGCAGGCACTTCGAAATGAGTGCTGCAAGACTGAAGCAGGTAGGAAAGGGGTGGTGTTCAAAGTCTAGAAAGTTCTTTCCTAACGCCCCTTCTCTCTGCCCCAGTCCTGACCCCTCACTCCAATCACCTTAGTGTCTTCTCTCAGGTGCGCTCTGGGAAATGGTTCATCACCTCGTACTAAAATGACCTAATAACCTTGTTACCTGTGTGACTCCTTCCTAGGCTGGGAGTTCCCTGAGAGCAGGGACTGTGTCTGGAACATGGTTGTATCCCCAAGGCCTAGTCCCATGTCTGGCACATAGCAGACAATAAATATTTGTGCAGGGAAGTCCCCTAAGGCCACTGGGCTCCTGTGTGACAGAGGCGGGGGAGAGGTCAGTGTCCCTGCCGTGGCCCACGTCAGACACCACGACAGAGGGCTGCGGTGGCCTATCTTCCCCATAGCAACAGCGGACTGAGCACAGAGCACAGGGCCCACGTGCCGTGTGAGGAAACCTAAGGATTTGTTGGAGGTCCAAAGTGCACGGAGTCATTGTACGTGCCAAGTGGCTTAAGTTGGGTCGACCCGGCTGGTGGCTGATCGGTGGGTCGCATGAAACCCGAACAATCCTCACGGACATTGAGCAACCGGCTTCCCTTGCTGGCCCCGGGCAGGAGCTGGTTCAGGGAAAGTGAAGAAACCTGTCCTGGACCGCCCCGGGGTGGGCGTAGGCGGGGCCCTGCTGAGAAAGGGGCTTCTGGACAGCAAGCAGCGCGGTGACTTGGGCGGAGGCAGGAGAAATGTGTGCTTGGGGCTCATCTGTGTATCTTCCAGGGCAACACTGGCTTTGGCAATGACATGACCAGGGACTCTGGGTTAGCGGTCACTGGGCGTGCGACCTCAGCAGAGGGGAGGAACAGGAAGGAGATTTAGATCTCCTATCAGAGCCCCTCATCCGACTGGTGAGGGGAACTGAGCGAAGGGGCGGTACCCAGAAACAGCACTGGATAATCGCGCAGGTTTCCTGACCCGTGAACTGCTCGGGTTTTCTGCCTTATTAAATCTGCTGCTCGCCAGGGCAGCGCAGTTAGATGGAAAGAGTGAGGGATAGAGTTGTGGTTGAATCCGAGCTGTTCCAACTACAGATATTTGAGTTCTTGGGTAAGTGACTTCACTTACCTGAGCCTCAATTTCCCCAGGTGAAAAATGGAAATACTGCAAAGCATTGTGTGAGGATTCAATGAAATAACATTGAGAAAGTGTCTAGCACATAGTAGATGCTCAATAAAGCAAGAATCACTTTCCCTTTTTTGTTTGGGACCTAGATCTCTCTCCTGTCCCTGAAGTCATGCCTCAAAGACAACCCTAATACTGCGAGGTCTGGGAAGCAGGAGGCCTGGAATAACTCGTGAATCCTTGGAACCTCAGTTTACCTACCTATCAAATGGGGTGGGGCCTGTGGGCAGATTTTGAAGGCTGCCCTTAGGTCGGGTTTCGGTGATCCTAGAAGGGAATTTCAATGCATACTTTCATTCACCTATTCATTCATTCATTCGTTTATTCACTCATTCATTCACAGATTCCTATCAGGCAGAGGCTGCCTCTCACTGCCTCCCCCGGCGGCGACATTCCCCAGCCGCCAGAGTTTAGTCCATGCAAGGCCAGCCTCCAAGGGCTGCTTTTGTGTAAATAAAGCCGGGGCCTTCTGCCTGCAGGTCACCGCCCTTCTCGCCTGCAGCCAGGGTATGGGGGAGGCGGGGGCTGGTGCGCTCAGCGCTCCGCCAGCCTCCGGCCGCTGGGAGCGGGCCCCAACCCAGCCCTTGCTCAGGGAGGAGAGTTCAGGGACCATAAGGGGAAAAGAGGAGAAAACCAGGCTCAGATCGCCAGGGTTCCCATCCATTGGCATGGCAGGCCTTGCCAAACAGCATCCCCAATCCTCTCAGCAACCCTGCAAGGGGTAGTCTTTCTATTTTATGGGAGATGAGGCCCGGTATGTTTAAACAGCTTGACCAAGGTCCCACAGGCAAAAAGTGGCAGATTCTCACCGGCTGTCTGCTTGCAAAGCCCACTCCACCTGTCATCAATCGGATTATAAATGTCTTAACCGGAAAGAATAAAAAAAATATCCACAACGAATGCAGATTAACAAGACCAAAGGGAGCTGAAAGGGGCATTCCAGAGCTCGCCTGAGTGCTCAGAAACAGGGGACTAGCAACCACAGGATAAATCACAGGTTATTTTTCCTGGATGTCAATTTTACTCCTTTTTAAAATTAAATAGGATAGGCCTTTATTAAAACAAATTGTGATTCTCATCATTATTTTAGTTGAAAATAAGAGACTTCCAAGAAATTTCAGGCCGTTTCCTAAATCCATCCGGGTCTCTCAGTAGCGCAGAAGCACGGTTCACGCCATTCTACTAGTCACATCGATGGGCAAACTGAGGCCCCGATCACGTCCTACCGAATGAGGAAGATTCCCGGACTCCCGGCCTGCGGTGCTTTCCGCTGGGGCCAGGGGTCCTGTTGGCAAACAGGTTTGTTTCCTCAGGCAGCTACTGCTGATTTTTGTCGCTCAGCCAACTAAGTGGGGGCGATTCTGAGTAATCGCAGGCAACGAGCTGAAAGCGAAAGGAACTGCAGGCGGCTGGCTGGGGAGCGCGGGGCCGCCACCGGGCTTCCCTGGTCGCGACGGCCGGGGCGCACCCTGCCCTTGCTCCTCCCTTCCGCCCCGCCGGCCGCAGGACGCAGCGCCGCCGGCCGCGCCTTCTCCCGGCCTTTCCCGCGGCCTAAGCGCCCCCGCCCCAGCAGAGGCTGGGAGGACGCGAGGGCCCTGCGGACCCGCTCACAGAGCCTCAGACTCCAGGGACCAGGCGCCCGCTTCTTGTGTGGGGGGACCGGAAGGTTTCCCGGCCTGGGTCTGAATCCGGCTGTGACATTTGCTCACTGTATGGCCTTGAGAACATTACAGTTTCTTTATCTATAAAATGGGGGTTAGCAAAACTTCCCATATATAATTGTTGTGAGAAGTAAATGTGTGTCTAAAGGCTTAGCACATTAAAAAAAAAAAAAAAAAAAGACTAAGTAAATGCTACGTTTTGCAATTATTGTTTGGTGGGCCTGGGTAGGAATCCCAGTTAAGCCAATTAGTAATGGATAACTTAGGCCTGCATACTTTCTTCAGTTTTCCCCTCTACAAAAGGGAAGGAAGCATTGCACTTTACAAGACAGGATCCTGGTGAGGATGGAATGAGATCCCTAGCATCAGGGAAGTCCACAAGTGATTATGTTGGCAATTATTATTTGCCCACACTGTCCTAAGCACTTTATACTTCCTAGCTCCTTTAATCCTACAATTATAGTATGAGAGAGGTATGGCTACTATCCTGTTTCAGAAGTAAGGAAACAGAGGCACAGAGAGGTTAAATGACTTATCTAAGGTCACACAGCTATTAAGTAGGATATGATCTACAAAATCTGCCTGCACATTCCATTTTCTAACCATTGCAGTATGTACTAGGCAGTGGGGATGCAACCAGGAATAATATTGACACCCAGTCACCTCCTCCATAAAGGTCAGGGGCTCCTTTCTGAGTTTATCAGTGTTCCAGGTCCTGCACTTATGACATTTTAAATAATAAAGCGCCTCACACACAATACGTATCCAACATTGTCCGTTGCCCCTTGCTGTATTTTGGGGAGTCCAGATACAAGTGCTTAGTGTTTTAGGTGAGAGAGCCCTTGGTATCTAGTAGGTGTGCAGGCACCTGAATTCCCCTTTCCTGGACTTAGTGATCTTCCAGTTAAATAGAAACAGCACACACCTAAGGTTTAGTCCTTTTAATAATAACAGTTGCTTCTGCCTTTGAGAATTACTGCCTGCACTGTGGGGCTCCCAGAACTGAGGGTGAATTTACTGTATTTATTACTTAATCATTTCCAAAACAGCGTATGACTATGGCATCTTTAGTTAAAGGTGTAAAATTCTCCCTCTCCTACCCTCCCTCTTTGGGGTCCCTGTGATAACTCTTGCTGTAAATTGCTAAAGCTAATAAATATAGAATGTAGATCTTCCTGCGATGCAAGTGTTAGCTGTCGCTACACTCATTGCTTAAATGTTATGATCGTGTCAAGCTTGGCTTTTGCATTTGAATCCTCGAGTTAAATATGGAAGGTAAGAAAAAACAAGTATAAGGGTTGGAAATTGAAATGTGCAGTGGGTAGGTTTGCAGAGTAATAAAAAAACAGCTTTAATTTTTAAAAGATTTTAAAACTTATCTGGTTCTTAGCAAGCATCAAGTCTTCACCATTCATCCTGACTGGATCCTGAGGATCAAAACTGCCTTTAGATAATTCAATGAACTCAACTAATGATCAAGTTTTTAATTGTTATTTTTTCCCTGTAATTAAGATAACCTGTGGAGAGCACCAGCACGTGGCAGGCACTCAAGGGGGCACTATTATGATTAAGGACTGGGATGCAAAGGGAACTTTGAACTGACATTTATTGAGCACTTACTGTGTGTCAAGTGCTAACAAGTCCATTCTTTGAAATAAACATCACAATAAACTTGGGAGGAAAATATCATGTTATATTTGAGGAGGCTTGATGCTCCAGTAACTTTTTTAACTTGCCCAAGTCGCCTAGGGAATAAGTGCAGAGTCTGAGTTGGAGTTTGGGTCTGACTCCAAGTTTGGTGTCTGATTCACTAAATGGCTCTGTTACTTCCTGAATGCCCAGGTGTGGGTCATCTTAGAGCTGGGGGTTAGAATCAGAGGAGACTCTCAGCCAGGGGTTCTCTGTCTCTCTTTCTCTCTCTCTTTTTAGGAGGTACCAGGAATTGACTCCCCCACCTCTTATGTGGGAAGCAGGTGCTCAACCACTGAGCTATTCCTGTTCCCCTCTCTGTCCCTTTTTTATTTCCAGCTTACCTTTAATTAACACAAAAACCCCACACTCTCTTTTAATGAATTTCAAATTCAAAATAAATATCATGATTCAAAACAAACAAAGCAAAGGGGCAAAGTTTTCAATATCTTGTTTTTAAACAAAACAAGTAGCTCCAGAGCTTCTGATTCCTCATCCCCACCAAAGGCACTGGAGAGCTGCCCATCTGGCTCCCTCTATCATTCACTCCCCAGGAAGGTAAGCCCAGGGAGGAATAACTTGACAGAGACACTGTCAGCACTTGAACTCAGGTGCGTCTGATTCCAAGTGTGGTGTCTTTTGTCTTAACACCCTGCTTAACCTCTCCAGCCTGGTTTCTCAACCAGCCCAGGGTTCATACTTCAGACCTACCTTCTTACCTGTAGTTTCCAGAATGTACCATCTCTCAAGGCCTTTTTTTTTTTTTTTAAAGATTTTTTTATTTACTTTATTTATTCCTTTCCTCTTGTAATCTTTCCCTGGAAAGATTTTATTTCATACAGTGTCAGGGAGGAGAAATTTTATTTATTCATTCTTTGTTTCTTCATAAAAACATACATCTAGTTCTGGCTACCGGCCCCCCCACCCCCGGGACTATTTTGGGTACCTTGAATACAGCAGGGAGCAGTGAGCAAGGCAGACAAAATGTCTGCCCCCATGGGAAGAAGAACTATGTATCTATATATAGTTATTCTATATATCAGTTCAGATAGTAATAAATAATATATGGAGAAAGATCAAGACCACGAAAAGTCAGATGGAGTAGAGGATGAAAAGAGTATTTTAGATGGGGGTTGGGAAAGGTGTCTGAAGAAGTGACATGTGAGCAGAGGTCAGGATACAGTGAAGGAGGGAGCCAGGTGAAAATCTGGAGGAAGCACATTCCCAGCCGAGCGAGCACCAAGTGCAAGGTCCCTGTGGAGGAAACAAGCTGGGCATGTTAGAACAGCAAGATGGCTGAAGTGACAGCATGGCCAAGGGCTGAGGTAGGTTCCAGATTGTTCTCAGTGACACCTGCTGGGGTCAGATGGTAATTTGGTAGTTGGGATAATATCAGGCATCACAGCTTATTCTGAGTTCAACTTATCTGTGAATGGATGAATGAATGAATGGACCATGGACTGTAAGCCAGGAAGATGGGCTGAAATTCTTAGTCAGATTTTTGTTGCTTTTAGTCAGCAACAAAATGAAGGATTGTGGAGCAAAATATAAGAATGGTATCATCTTTAAAATAAGGTTATTTTGTTTTTTTATATTAAAATTTTTTTTAAAAGATACTAAGATTACATAAATGTTACATAGAATACATAGGGGATTCCCATATGCCACACTCCCCATACCTCCCACACTTTCCCACATTGGCAACATCTTTCATTAGTGTGATACATCCATTGCAATTGATAAACACATTTTGGAGCATTGCCAATAAGCATGGATTATAGTTTACATTGTAGTTTATACTCACTCCCACTCAACTCTGTAGGTTATGGCAGGATATATAATGGCCTGTATCTGTCGTTGTAATGTCATTCAGGAAGATTCCCAAGTCCCCAAAATGCCTGCATATTATACCTGTTTTTCCCTCTCCCTACCCCTAGAACCTCCAATGGCCACTGCCTCCACATCAATGATGTTTCTTCCATTGCTAGAATCACAATAAGTCTATAGTAGAACTACTAAGTCTACTTTAGTCAAACTAAATAAGTTTAAAAGATCAGAATAAAACAAAATCAGAGTGAGTTTCTTAATGTAAAATAGGTGGCATTTTTGTGTTTATTCCTTAAAAAGGAAACTGCCAAATCTATCCCAAGGCTGATTTTAACTGAAATATAGAAGTTACTTTCATTCCAACTTCAGGATGCCACTTGCAGAGGGTAGCTTCAGCCTTTTCCCAGGGGAGACTCTAAGGGTATTACTACCAGACAAGGCTGGGGTCCTGAGTTTTCCTACCAGCACATGACAGTCCTCCAAGAATAGCTGCAGGTACTGGCTATTGTGAACACCCCAGAGGGCCTCCCTACCCCCACAGAGCCAGGAGAAAGGGGACCCAGGTGGAACAATGACATTATCCAATACAATAAGGTGGGATAAAAAAAGATCTGGGCAGTGGAGGTGGCTCCAGGCGGTGTAAGTGGATGAGCTCCCAGGCCCCTCCGAACCACGCAGCCAAATGATGTAACAGGAGAGAGACACAGGGAAGAGCCAAGACAAGATGCACTGGCAAACCAGGAACTGAGGTGGCGCAGGTGGCAGAACGCCTCTCTCCCACATCGAAGGGTCCCAGGATTGAATCCTGATGAAGATGAGTGAAGGACGAGAGGGCAGCAAACAGACACAGAGAAGTGCCCAACGAATGGACACAAAAACAGCAAAAACAGGAGTGGGGTTAAAATGGATAAAAAGTAAGTAAATAAATAAATCTTAAAAAAACAAAAAAACAAAAAAACTCTGGGAGTTCTTTTTCCTCGGTGAAGCCTCACACATGTAGCACCCATTATACTAACCTGATTATGGGACCCAGGACAGGGAGAACAGAAGGGCTCTGGGCCCGCCCCGAGGCAGTTTCAATCTCTTGGCTTAGCTCTTATTCAGTCTTGGGGGTGGATAAATATACAGTTCAAAAGTGCAGGGAAGTAGTGCGAAGGCAGAGACCCGGATTCAGCTTCTGTCTTCATTTCCAATGCTGCGGGGAGTCATGTGACCCGCCCAGCCCCTAACCATTGGAACTTCAGCCATCTTTTGTAGAACACAAAACTTCCCACGCCCAGACTCTCCCTACCATACTGCCTTGTCTTTCTGGCACGTCAACTTGTGCACCTGCAAAATGCCTGAAACAAAGCAGACACTAACTTAGAATTTTCAGGAACCAGATGAATTCTGTCAGGACAGTGCATAATTGATTTTCTTGCTTTGTAAGCATTCAGTCCTAACTTTACTTGTTTTATTGCTTGTAATTATATGGTCTAGGGCCAGAAACCTTGAAATGTACTTGCAGAGGAGCAATTTTATACCTTTCTTTAGAACTCGAGGGGATGTTTAAAAAAGGTGGAGAGCAGGGGAGAGAGAGAGATATATGACCCAGGTTTACTTAAAGAGCTATCGTGTTGGGCGGGGTTGACTATTTGATCATTCTTTGCCTCTCATTGGCAAAGTAGACTTAAGGCTTAAGGACATGAGAGAGTTGTACTTTAATATCAAGATTTGGTAGTGGTGGTAGAGATTTGAGAACCATTAAAGAGAGGGGGAACCTAGAGTCCTACACACTGAGTGGGGCTTCTTTGGGATAGGCCAACTCCTAAGTGGTTGTCGACCTTGCCCAAGTTTGGTGCTGAATGAATAACTAAATGATTTTTTCGATGTCATATGAAGTAGGGGGAAGGTGTGTGCTGATCTAAAGACCTAAATTCTAGTCCCAGTTCTACCACTTGAGTATGTTCCTTATTTTCTCTGAATTCCATTTCTTCACAAATTTGGGAGGGTCAGACTTGCCCAACCTATCTCCTTGGGTTGTTTTCAGAATCAGATTCTATGCAAATGCACCTGTTTATTGTGTGTGACAATGAACACATAGTGTGATAAGGTCACCCCAGGACTAACTGCAGCCTCTCTCTGCAACTAACCAGTGTGACCTCAGGAAAATCCCTTACTTTGCTAAGGCTTCCATTTTTTTCATCTGTAAAATGGAGATAATCCCTGACCTGCCAAATTCATAGGGATTCAATAAGATATGGATGAGAAGCATCTGATAAATTACAAAATGCTAAAAGAAAAATAAGGAATTATTATATTCCTCATTCTCTTTGTCATTATAATATTCCTTGGTTCCTGAGAGGACCTCACATGTGGACCTGCTCAATCCCTCCTTACCAGGGTACTGCTGTAGCCTGAGCATGGACTTCTGAGTTAGAGAGGCTTCTGTTCAAAATCCTTGTACTATTGGCTACCAGATGCTGTGTGACCTTGGATAAGTCACTTAACTTCTCTGAGCATCACCTGAAAACTCAGAATACTGAGACCTACCTCAGAGGTTTATGGTAAGACCCAAGCAGGCAAGCATGTGTATATGGTAGCCAGTAGAGCACCTGGTATAAGGAAAGTGTTCAATCAGAGCTAATTACTTCCATTAGTAACCTCTCAGCTCCTTGGATTGACAGACTTAAATCCACAATAAGGCAGCACTGGTGATGGTGGGGTGGTGGTTGGCCTGCATTATTTCTAAGGCTACTTGTTACTTGCTAAGCTAAAAGCTAAATCATGGTGAGTTGCATGAGTTCTTTTCTCCATCTGGTTTTGAACACCTGAAGGAGAGGTTCTGTGGCAGTGATTCCAGCACCCAAAACTGAGTGGGCATGATAATCTAGGTGCAAGGCAAATGGCTCACAGAAGGGAGGCAGGGTGGCCCAGGGAAAATCCACACAGATGCTGGGCTACACAGATCTCCATTCAAATTTCCATCCACTACTGCCTTGTGGTTGAACCCTGAGCAAGTCATTTAACTACTTGGAGACTCAGTTTTTTCATCTGACAAACAAGCAAGTAGAGATGCACGTGCTAAGGGCTTGTTAGGAATATGGGAGCAAATGCATGGTACTTGGCATACAGTAGGCCTTCATGAGTAACTGTGGTCTAACTAAAAGCCCTGCCTAGCATTATATTATATTGCAGATAGCACGTTCTTTTTCTGGGCAGAGGGACTAGGAAAGTGTTCAGAGGAGCATCATACCAAGTGGGGGTGGGGCATCTGTTGTGATGGGAAAGAGCATTTATCCCTGGCTTTGTTTCCAATTGCCTGCACGTGTTGACAGTAAAAAGCAGACTGACTCATAATAAGTTTTACTTCAGTTTTTTAAGCCTGTTGCAGTTAATGCCCCCCTTATTACCTGCACTCTGGGTGAACTGCTCCTACTCCCCTGCTCTTGATTGGCCACTGGTTCACAGACTTGAAGGAGAGAGGGGAGTGGGAAGGAAAGCTGTAATCACAAGACAGTGAGATGACTGCAACTAGAGGAGGACCCCTGGCTCTGTAGGAGCACTGAGGTCAAAGCCACTCACCCTCACCGGGGCTGGTGTGTGGAGCTGGGGGAGGTTGGGGAGGCCACCTGGAGAGGCTCCAGGAAGGAGGAGTCCTTAGACTGGTCTTGCAGGAAGAGCAGGATCCTGCCAGACAGAGAAGACGAGGGGCTGATCAGGCAGAAGCGATAGCGCATGCCCGCGCACAGAGGTTTTCATCCGCCTTCGTGTTCCGGGAACCTCAAAGAGGAGGGATTGGTTGGACAGAATCAACAAGGCACATGACTTGTATTTAAAAATCTTCAAGGCAATGACTTCAAGTCTCATTTTCTTGCAGGTTCTGAAGAAGATCCAGACCTCGTGCTCTGTTGTTCTCTGAGGGCAGTGCTTCGTGGAACCTTGTCTTGGCGCCTAGCCATTAGGATATTTCTCAGGGAAAGCCCTTGGACCCATCAGTCTGTTTTTTCTTTTCTTTGGAAACTATGGTGCTCTCTGTGAAAACAAAGCGATTTGGATTCTGTTCAGGAAAAATGTAACCTACAAACAAATAGCCTTGGAAAATCTGTGCCTCACCCTCGGAGCCTCGGTCAGGCACAGGGAGAGCCCCACCCTTCTGTTGCTTTCTAGCTGGAGGCCACCTCCTTTTTCCTCTTCTATGTGCTGTCTCTGGCTGCTCAAAGAACAGTGCATCCCTTCCTTGCCTCTCCTTTCCCTGCTGCTCAGGCCTCAAGTCTTTGCAAATGCCCTTTCTCTTCCTGGAATGTTCTTCCTCTCCCTGTCAGCGAGCCCAAACCATTCTTTAAGACCAACTCCAATATCTCCCCCTCTGTTCTGATTTCCTCAGGTGCTTAGTTATTCTTCCATCATGTTACTCTGGAAAATTACAAATTTAAATATTCTTCCTTTTTGCACATAACATATCCCTGATTTTATTTTTTAATATAATAATAATAATGGCTGCTGAGTCTTCAGCTCTTGCTTGTGCTAGGCACTAACTATAGCATGAGTTACCCATCTGAAAGTGCTTAGGGGAGAAACTGGCACACAGCAAGTGCTTAGTACATGCTACTTATTATTTCACTTAATTCCCCCATTGTACCTACAGTAAATATGATTTGTCATGTCTATTATAATTACCAGGTTACATATCTGTGAGCTCCTTCCTCTGCTATCTCCCAGAACGCAGATATTCAATGGATAGTCAGTGAGTGAACATCTAGTCATTTGAAGCTGATGACTGAGTGCAGAGATTTATTTCAAGAGCTCCCAAATCAATTTAGAGTAGCAGTAGCTTAAAGAATACAGGACTGAGAATCAGAATATCTGGGCTTGAATTACGTTCCAACTACCTACTAGCTTTGTGACCTTGGGCAAATTAGCCAAGCTTTTCTGAACCCCAAACACCTATTTTCTAAAATAAGTCTAATAGTCCCAAACTTGGCTTTCTCACAGGTTTGCCTTGAACATCAAATGAGATCACACATGGAAAAGTTTTGTGAATTGTGCACATGTGAGAAATTATTGTTAGAATCATTCTGGGCCCTGTTGCCATCACCACCATATTTGGCAGAACATGGGCCTGCCCATTTAGTTGAATAAATATCAGTGTGCCATTTTTATTTCTTCAGTGTCTAAAAATGCAGTTTCTTGAAGTTTGAAATACCAGTATTTCTTCTGAAAATTCATCCAAGGTATTAGCCACAAACCTTTTAAAAGGTTTTAAAAGTTCTTTGATTTTACTGCTTGCTTGCTTTTTTTTTTCCCCCAAAGAAAATTTGTTTTTATTGTGTTTTTCTTGGAGGGAGAGTGGTGAGGAAAGACAAATCTATTCATTCTGGATGATTAAAAGTGGTTTCATGCATTTTTAAAGCCACAATTTTATATCTGGACTTGCTGTAGAAACCAACATCTTTGGAGAAGGAAGGAAAGAAAAGGAGAAGGAAGAGAGAATTCAGTAGGATTTTTTTTCCATTTTCATTTTTATATAAAAGTGTTGAGATCACAATGAAAAAAGAATTTTTATCCATATATGTAATAAACCGATTTGTGAGCTACATATTTTTGTCTTTTTCATCTTCAGAAATATTCTCACATTGACAATGGTTAGATAGCATAATGCCCAAAGATACTGTCCACACAGTCAAACAAACAGACAGACAGACAAACAAACAAACAAAAGTACTATCATATAATTGAGGTAAGAGGGGAAACTCAAACATTTTAACATTCACTCATGAAGAATTTTTTTGCTTTTTCTTGATTTTGTCAGAAAAATACCAAACACAGTGACTTAATTTTTTTTTAAGTCACAAAAACCTGTTTTTATCAGAAGTGAATGACCAATTGGCCAGCCCCTTGGCTCAGGCATAATCACTATTGGTTTTCCTAAGAATCCACAAATCCAAGGTAAGTATAAGTCTAGTGGCTTGCTTTTTAAGCTCTGACCCTAAATTTCACTGTTATACACTTTCTTTCAGGAAGTGTCCTGTGAGAATTGTAATCAATAATAGTCTTTATTGGTCATTTTAATTCAAGGGATAAGGAGGGATGAAAAGAAGTATAACACACAGTGTTAGTCTCAAGGAGCTTACAGTCTAGTTTGGGAGCCAGAGCTAAATCCTAGACTTGTGGGCAAAATATATGATCTGAGAAGGGAGAGACCTTTCTGTGTTGAAGTGGTCTGTGAAGATTTCAGGGAGAAATTGGGCCTTATGTTAAGATCATGAAAGAAGACTGGCATTTAGACTGTAACCCTGAGAACATAATTTACAAATCCAGCCAGAGGTCGGGACCACTGAGAAGTGTTAATAACATTTCTCCCACTGCAGGATGTTGATTTCATTAGTTCTTGTTAGAGTTGGAAGACGGTATGAGAACACTCTAGTAATGAACCCATTGACAAATGTCTGAGGCCAAAAAATGCTAAAATTCTGTGGCTCTTGCTCTCATGATGAGAAAATAAAAACACTCTACTTTTTCTTTTCTAGTCATAGTGTACTTCTTTTAAAAGATGTCAGAGAGAAAGATGTTTACAGAAAACTGTAATGCTCTAGCTTCTGGATCTGTAAGACCAATGCACACTGTTTAAAGTATAGGATGATAGTAATACTAACTCAAAGAAATTTTTAAAAAATGCACAATTGTCAACTCCTTAAGAAGAATGGAACCCCAGATCTGAAAATTTATATAATGCAGTCAAAGCCATAGTCAGAGGTAAATTCATAGCTTCTCATGCTTTCACTTGAAAATAAGAATAAGTGAAAAGAAAGAAACTAAATGTCTAACTTAAGAATTTAGAAAATGAGCAGCAAGACAAAGCCAATAAAAGTAGAACAATAAAAAATACAAGGATAATAAGTGAATTAGAAAATCAACAAAAAAGCAGAATTCATAAGTAAATTCATGAGCTGGTTCTTGGGGGGGGAGTAAATAAAACAGAAAAACCTCTAGAAAACCTACTCAAGAGAAAAAAAATCAAATAATAGTTGATATCTAGAAAGTTCTTAGAGTTAGTAAAGCACTTTCCCATCCTTATCACTCTTGATCCCCAAACTTAGCCTAGATGTTATATATTTGTACTATAAGAATTAGGTGCTCAATAAATATTTGCAGAATAAATGATTGAGTGACTTCCATCAAAGAATATCTTTTGCTCTTATGACATTGATTTTATAGTAGGGTGACCAATTGTCTCAATTTGCCCGGACCTGGTAGGTTTTTCAGATCCTGGTATTTTCAGTGCTAAAACCAGGAAGATCCTGAGCAAGCTGACATGAATTGGTCACTCTACTTTAAAGGCTTTTAAAGAAGGAGGGAAAATTTAGGCCAGTGGATGATCAAAAGCAACTACAGTCACTGCAGCAATAACTGAGGAGCAGACAGAGAGGACAGATGCCAGTTTTGACTGGTGGACGCAGGCAAGGCTTCAAGCTTCCTTAGGGCAGGACGATGTCTGTCTTGTTCACCAAAGTATTCCCAGCATCCATCATGGTGTCTGGCACATAGTTGGAATTCAATCGATATTAGTCAGATAGATGGGTTAATTTAAACATATGTACAAGCATTTGAGCTGAGTTTTGAAGGCTTTGTGATGTTTTGACTACAGGAGAAAGGGGTATATGGCAGAAGATTCCAAAAATAGACAACTAGAGTGTGGTAATTGGTAAATAAGATGTTTGATGGCTTTTCCTAAGGCTAATAATATCTTTCTTGGGGAAAGCCCTTGGAAAGTCAATCTATTGTATTTCATCTATTCTTTTTTCCATCCTGGAGACCCTCTACCACCCTGTTTTGTTTCTTTTTTTTTTTTTGCTTTCTTCCTTTCTCTCCAA
>PVKH010007684.1:0-19988 GCA_004027955.1 Chaetophractus vellerosus | reverse complement strand
CAGGTGATGTGCCATACTGATGAAAGATGTATATGTGGGAGGTTGTGGGAGGTGTGGGAGGTGGGGCATATGGGTACCCCTAAAATTTCTGTGTAACAATTATGTAATCGATGTATCCTAAAAAAAAAAAAAATTGACTAAAAAAAATTTTTTTTAAATAGTAACTTATATTTGCATGGGATTTACAGTTTAAAAAGAATTTTTTTTTACCTTACATTACTTCATTCAGTCTTCATACCATCTAGTGTGACAAGTAAGGCAGGTATAGACTTAATTTTACAGATTAGCGAATAGGTTCAGAGAGGTTACTTATCCAAAAATCATACAGCTATAAGAAATTTCAAATTCCACAGCTAACTCATTCATTTTATTCATCCATCCATTGAAAAATTTTTGAATACCTCTCAGAAAACACTGACATTTTGAAGTCTTGCTATGAAGATCAAATGAAAGAACAAGGGAATGTTTACAAAGTGTGATGCCTATACAAATCTTAACTATTTTCAAAGCATCATCATTAGATTCTCTATTTTAAAGACATTAGCCCTTCTTACATTTTCAGGAAACCAAATATGGAAATAGAAAATGTGCATGAAATTTCACTGGGACATATTGAAATATGCACATTTTAGAGGAAAGGAGTAGGCTATCATGCAGTTGGACAGGTAGGAGAACAGATCATGGGAGACCTCGTTTGTCTTGCAAGAGCTCGACTTTAGCCTGTCTTGATTTGGAAACGAAAGGGTATAAGAAGGGGTCACGTGGTCTCAGCCATGTTTTTAAAAGATCACTCAGATGGCAACTTTTAAGTATGGAAGTGAGAGAAAGCATGAAGGCCATTTAAGAGGTTATTATAATCAAAGTGAGGGCTGCCTTGTAACTTTTTATGCTAATTTTAATCTGCAACATTTTGTTGCCTCTGGTCTCTAAAGACCTTGGGGGAAACTGTGGCAGGCCAAGAGGCCCTTAGAAAGAATGAGTTTTAAACAACCCATACAATTGCACTATGGACAACTGAAAAACTAAAACCAAATCATCCCTGGGACATTGTTTCCACAAAGGAGTTACAGAGTATAATTACCATTCTTATTAATCTACAGGGAGCCTACTTTAAAGTCATTAGTTCATTGTTTCTTTTTAATCTGAATGATTCTCAGTAATTAAAGTTTTTATCAGTTACAGAATTCTCTACAGTGAGATAGAACAGCTGACTTCAGATGCATTATGCTTTAAGCAAAAACTAACACTCATTAACAAGATTACCTGTTGTGATTAAATAAATAGAAACTGTTTGCAAAGTTTGTAAATGAGTAAAACAAGCATAAAAGTAAAACTTACCACTTAACACAAACCTTTTTTTTTTAAGCCCATGTAAGAGACAGGGCAATCCCTCATTTTCATTTTTCTTAGCTTCCCATTTCCCCACTGCATCGCCTAATAAACACCTACACTTCACTTTCTGCTGCTTTTGCTTACTCTATTGTATCTGCTAACGAATCCTAAGCATGTTGAACAAAACAGCCTCACATGAAAGAAAGTCTGTGTCCTGTGCTTTAGAGTGCTCCATGCAGCACAATATAGTTTCTAACAGTGCATGAGGTCATAAAAGTTGTGCATCTTATGTAATCTCAAGATGACTATTTTGTGGAAAATACATTAATTACATTTACAAAATTCTCTTAATCAAATCTTTGGTAAAGGCTGCAATTAATTTATGGAGTCATGAAAAATTTACAAAGGGCATTTTATTCATAATACTAGAAAAGAGGAAAGAGTTTCATCTGGCCTTAAACTACAAAGTTCATGTCTAATTTGACTGGTAAGAGTCAAACCACCAACTCTTTATTAAACTTGGAAAAGAACTGGTACAGTCCAATGCTTATTCTCACCCTACCACCCCCCCATTTCAAGGGTCAAAACACCCTATAAGAATCTGACTGATGCTTATGTAGCCTATTCTGCCATCTCGATTTATTTCAGAAAAATTCACCCTCAAATATTCTCGTTTCAATTTGGCAGTTAATTTCAGCCTGCAGTTAAAAGGCACTAGCTGTCAGTCAGATCTCTCACCCAGTTCCCTCCTGAAAAGAAAAACTGACAGATCACAGGAGCTTTCTTTTGTAAACCAATTCTGGAACTTTCATGCTTCTTATTTGTTAGGTTAAAGGTTAAATTGCTGACCTGTGCCCTCCTGCTTAGCGGCCTTCCCCTTTTTCTGTAAAGCTTTATTTGGGGGCTGTATTTACATGGATTAGTCCCTTTTCACGCTAAGAAGGAATCTGTTCACAGCCAAAGCCTTAGTTCTGGTTGTACAAAAAGCAGCCACAATTATTCACCACCAGACAATGACCATATTGTGGATTTACAAAAAACCCACCCCAGCCATGGAAAGATCTGTTCTTGCTGAACAAAACAATAGAAGAAAAATCTTATCAAGCATTCAAGAGAAAGCAAACAAAGCAAGCCCACTGTGAACTTGATGAAGATGTCAAGCTCCTTTAAAATATATATATATAAATCAACAAAGAGGGGTTTTCTTATAAAGTCTTGGGAGTGAGACTTTTTCTACTCTGAGTTTCCCTTTTTGGTTAAACACAGTCAGTAGCAGCAAGACATTGACAGCCAAGATTAGCAAATGCTACCATTTTCTAAGCACACTTACAGACACTTTTTAAATGCACAATGCACAGAGGCCTTCCTTTCCAAACATGCCCAGTGCAAATGCCAGGCAAATCATTTTCAAGCTAGTACCACACTATACAGGCTCTTCAGCAAAGGCAAAACTCTTGTGCCAATTTCTAAGGAACACAGGCTACCTCCCCAAGCCCTAACTTACTAATTCCAAACAACAACAAAATTGGCCACTGAGTTTAATTAAACCAGAGCACCAATAGAGTTCTTCATCTGACATCCATGAAGTATTATACACACTCTGTTTCCTTGGCATGGTTTTAATGACAGTCCCCAGCCTCAGAAACATTCACTGGGAACATTTTCTGTTTGATAGGTAAGGACTTCACAGCTGCTACAAAATCTAACTCCAGCCTCCAGTCCAGGACACAGCTGTCTGAAAAAGACATGAGAGCACATACAAAGAATTTCTCCTACCAACAATCTTTAGCTAGACAGTTTCCATTCTCTTTAGGCTACCATGACCTAAATCTACCATTAGCAGAATGCCTCATCAATAAAATAAGAACATAAAATTTAATCAGTGACAGAAGCAGGCATTAAAAGCAAGCTAAAAATCTCTAAAATGAAACTAATTTTTAAGTGACGGTATTTTAATTCATTATAGGTGCGAAATACCATTACAAATTAATACTTGTTTTGATCTCAGTAAAAGGCTCACTTTACTGAAAGGCTTCTTACAGAACGGAAGTATACTTAGAAAACTATTTCCATTTTTAACATAGTTTATGTTTGACACAGCCCTTCGCAGTCCTCTCCATGCCAACTCTAAAGATTTGGTACAAAAGTCCACAAACTTGAGAGTTGCATTAATTTTTCTTATGTTTAAAGGGGCTGTATTTATATCAATACAATAATAGGGAATTGATTAGTCAAACTGTAAAACAATTAAAAATTGATGAAAATTTTTATGATAAATATTAAGGTCTTGCTTTTTCTTATTTAAACTGCACCCACCTGCAACTATGTCAAATGTGAAAATTCCAAATTTAAAGGTGTGACTGTAGTGGATTTTTGATGTGATAATCAAGTGCTGGGAAAATGGAACAATTCTGGCTAACAGTCCTAATGAGAGGACTGCAACAACTACAGAAGATGTCTTGCATGCATTGCCAGTGCAGTGTTCTAGAAGTTTGCTTACTTTGAATTACAAAATTTAAGATCCCGGAGAAAATTAGGATGGCACTACAAGGACCAGAACACAAAGTAGGAAGTACTTAAACTCCTCACCAACTTCTAGGATGAACAAGATTAGGGCACAAGCTACACTCAGAGTCAATTCAAATGTAAATGCTCTGCTTCCTCTCAAACAATGATAAACTCCCCCAGAGTTAATAGTTTCTCCCTAAGAGATTCATCTCTCTTTTCAATTTAGAGGTATGTTTTGGAGGAAAGGAAGAAACACATGGTGGGGCTTTGAGCAAAACCTTTTAAATTCTTTGTCATAAAAGCTGCAGAGTAAACTACATTTCCTTTACTAATCCTTCCAACACTTGTTAAACTTGAGCATGCTGACAACTTTGCCACTGCAATCACATTTTGGTTTCTAACAAGTTAAAAAAAAAAATACTTTGGTTGTACTAAACTGTATTACCATCTTCCTTGAACACCAAGTGAGAATTTATGCTGCCTTCACAAACTGTTGAAAGAGGCACTCCCTAGGGAGAAATAACTTTGGCACATTGTACAGCAAAGCTAAAGTTACAAAAGCAGGCCAAATATGTTTCACCACACATATTCATTCAGTCTCTCCCTCCCTCCTTCTCACACACACACATACACACACACACACACACAAACACACAAACATACTCACCAAAACATAAATATGTTATATCCTCTATAGCAGGGATTCTTAATCTTTTTTGTTCCACGAACCCCTTTGCCAGTCAGGTGAAAACCACAGACCCCTTACTAAGTCCACACTATACTGTGTATTATTTAATAAGTATATCACACCCACGCCAACACATCCCCACAAGAAAAATGTTTTTTAGAATTTCAATTCAACCTCACCGACCCCTTGTTAAGAACCTCTGCTCTATAGGAAACTAGGTATGGGAATAGAAACTGTCTTGGAAGTCCCTAAGTTCATATTCTGAAAAACTTTTAAATTAAGTACATGAGGTGTTTCGTTGTTTGTTTTTCTTTTTAAGTTGCTTTTCCATTTCGTCGGAAATACATTTTTTAAATCCATATTGCCACACCCAAAATAAGCAGAAAATCGTTTCTAAGACCCTACAGTCCTCAAAACTATGAAAAATACATAGCTGTTCTTTCGTGTCAGGGGACTGAGCTGAAAGAGCAGAAAACAATGATTTGATGTGACAGGAGAAAGGAAACAAACTAGGCACTATTATTTTATAGTTAGTATTTTATTTATTCCTCATAGCAACCCTAAAATATAAGCATTATCAAATTCATATTAGCAGATAAGGAAACTCAGCAAAAAAGATAAGTTCTTCAAGGCCAGATCACTAGTAAGTTACAGAGCCATAATTCAGACCCAAATCCAAAGCTCTTTCCACTCTGCCCACTGCTTCTGCCCAGGAGAGAGTGGGGAAACAACTTTTAGTGAGACAAATTCCCATGATACCAGACCACCAGGCAGTTTCCCAGGGGCAGCAGAAAAAGCCTAAATTGTAAAAAGTATGAGCTACCACACAGACTTGGGGTAAATGCTTCATTGTACTCTGGGAAGTCTGATGGACACTTACTAAATGGAGAGGAAAAGGCATTCCACTCCTAGTACGCATATGTGAGCATGCCTTCCTTTAAACGCTTCATCCTGAGCACACCTACTCATGGAAAAGGCAGAATAGCATCTTCCAGAAAATACACTGGAAAGAAAACAGCAACAGAACTTCTGCTTCTGACATAAATGCCCACCCCCTAGTTCTACCCAAAGATTCTGTCTAAAAAAAGCAGAATATAGCAAATCAAGCAACCATTTGACCTATTGGAAATGAGATATTTATCAACAAAAACCTCAGAGACTAATCAAAATATAAGGGTCCTCTGCATTAAGGTGGAATTGTATCAACTCATTCATTTGTCCAACAAATAAGTACTAAGTGCCTACTATGTACCAGTCACTGTTCCAGGTGATGGGGTCGCATGAGTGACCCAAGTAAACAAAGATCTCTGACCTCATGGAACTGACCGTCTTAGACAGAGCGTGATGGCACAGTGTCACTCAAGCTGACCAGAATCCAACAGAAAGTCATATCCTTGAATAATAAAAAGAGATATATTATTCCTCTGTGGCTTTGCACATGCTTTTCCTTCTGCCTGGAACGTCCTCCCCCATTCCCAGAACCAATCATACAACAGGCTTGTAATAAATAATGCTGAATGGATGAAGTATGATATACCCAAATCTTTCAAAACAAGGAGAAAATGTAGCAGTGGTCAGATTTAAATCTCAACTTAAATTGGGCTTAGACCTGAGCTTTTGTCCAGCAGCAAGCCCAGAGAAGCCCAAATAAAATGTGAGTCAACTCACTCTCCATTCAGCCAACACAAGAGAAATGAGGTCAGCTTGTTCCAAGGTCCACCCCAGGAATTAAGACCTTTTCAAAAGCCTAAACTGGACTTGCTGGAGCTACTGGAGGGAGAATAGAAAACTAATTCAAGCTTCCCAAAAGCCATGAGCCTAGAACTACCAGAGGACTGGTCCCATTGCCCTACTATCAAGTGCACAGAATGAAAATTCCCACAATATGAACAAGTAATATTTCCCAGTTTGGGCTCCTGACAGTCCTCAATTTCTAGCTTGAAGGATCTAAACAAGCAAATTCAACTTATTTTTCTTTAATGATATTTCAAATTGAGAGTTACTGTGTACCAGGTCCTGTACTTAAAGCTTTAAAGTTTTTTTTCCCCTCATTTAATCTTCACAACAACATTATGAGGTATTATCATCATCACTCCTATTTTATGGTATAGGGTACTAAGTGTTAAGTAAAAATAAAATGGCTGCCTGCATTGGGCATTGCCAGGAGGGACCAACCTGCAGTAGCTTTCCAAGAAAATGGAACACACCTTACAGAACTGCAGAGAAGCAACACCTGATGATAAACCAGTTTTGGTTCAGTAGACAGAGTTTATCAGAATGGAAAAAATTATACTAATTGATATATATCTGCTCCCCACTTTGTAAGACCTCACCAATGTAAAATGGAAACCTAATGTCAGCCAATCATTACATTTCTTCACTTGCTTCTGCGTTCACCCTATATGAGCTTACCCATTCCACTCCCCAGCGGAGCTCCCTTCTCCTTTCTGAATGGATGCCACCCAACTCACAAATCGCTCAATAAGCTGTGAGATCCCAAATTGCATGAAAAGTTTTTCTTTTAACATAAAACAAGAAGAGAGATTAAATAATTTGCTCCAAATCACACAGGGATATAAATCATAGATAATAAAGCCTGAATTTGAACCCAGATAATCTGAATCAAGAAATCATGCTCTTAGATTTTGCTAAGAATGCTTTTGGTTTGGGTTCGTTTTTTGTTTTTTAGGTGGGGAAATCTAACAAGACTGTTTAGTAGGGAGAAGGAATAGAGTCAAGTTCTGTTTAGCTGGCTTGTCTAGTTCATTGAGGGCCATTATGAAAGTATTTTTCATTTCTCTCTTTGTTGAAACCTTTCTCAAATATTTGTATCAATTTTCCTTTCAAACCAATGGAGTTTCCCTTTGGTAGTCTAGAAACCAGTCCCATTATTCTGAGTATCAGTGATCATTACATAGCACTGCTGAGGACAGAAAACTGGGCTAAATATGCACTAACTATAGACCATACCCAGAAATGGATTGTTTTAATAAAATTCTGATACCAACGTACTTTCTTTTCACAATAGACAGTTCAAATAAAAGCGCAGGTAAATGAGAATTGATCTTTGGATTCTTCATATAATGTTTAACTGTGATAATTGGAAGAAAAAATATATAGGTTGATTATTTGAAATTATTCATGTGTCCAAAGTGTGCTTTTCTGGGAACAATTCAGGATCCTACATTTGCTGGGGGGGGGGGGGACAATCAACTCAAACAGTTTTCCTTTTAATCAGGTAAGCTGCATGTTGTCATCTTACCAATATTCTAGTAGTTGAACCTTTTCAAAATGAAATCAAATTAATTCTATCAGAAGGAAAATTTTGTCTCATAGCAATATCACAATTGCAGAAACTTTTACTGTCTGGTTTTAGTTTGGAGTCTGGTTTTTTGTTTGTTTTTAATTTAAAGATGATAATAAACAAAGTCACACCAACAAAATGCCTGATTTGTACCAGTTACTGTGTTAGGCATTTTAAAACATATTATCCCTCTAATTTACAAAACAACCTGCCAGATAGATATAAATTCCATTTAAATAATGGGCAAACTAGAATCCAATTTAAATAATTTTCCAAAGTCAAACAATTAGAGAGTGACAAAAGAAACCTCAACCCAGGTCTGCCTACTATCAAATCCTACAGACTTTCCATTACATTGTTTTTATGATGAATTATCCAAGAAGCTACTTAATGACATTTTTATAGTCTAGATAGCAATTTATAAGCATCTATTTTCTTCTCAAATAAGGCTTTCTGAAAGCAAAAAATTCTGATACCTAAGAATGCATTAAAGTAAGAAAATCATCTAAATCAAGCAACTTATTAACGTTTCCTGCTGGTCAAAGTAAGCTCACAGTGATTTAATCAGTAAAGCTTTCCTTTCCTAATGTGAAAGCCTTTGAGCAAACTGCATGTTTGCAATGTAACATGAAGAAGGAAATGCAAAGTGTGTTGTGAAATAATACCAAAGTTCAAACGCTAGAATATATTTCCTAAAGATTAAAAAAAAAAGTCTTCTAAATATTTAAAGCTTGCTGTCTAGTTTCTGTCTTCTAGAACTTATATACTCCAATCTCTACAAAAACTACTAGCACAGTGCTGAGCCTAATGAGTGCTCAAAGAGGTGATTCAAGAACTCTTACTAAAAGTTAGATGTATAATCATAACGCTTCAGTCATGTAAACCACTGGGGTAATCAGTCTTATATGGCAGTTTTCAAGAAAGCTATAGTTCTACATTAAGCACTGAAACTTGATCTTAATTTTTTTTACTGTAAATCTTTCTAAACCATATTATATACATCTCATTGCTTTATTGAAAAGAATATTTTGAATATAACATTTCTTGATGGCTGCAATGGACATCTGTTTTTGCCTGCCCAGGATCTATTCTCCTTTCTTCTGGTTATAGCACCAGATTTTCATCTTAAGAGCTACCTTTCCCTAATATCAGGCTATGTAATCCAGGTGGCACTAAATAGCTCTCCCCACAATTACCACCTCAGTGTCACCCACCTAGAGTCATGGTGATTGGTTCATAGATTGACCCTGGGACTATGGTTTCCAAATATTGCAAGAGCCACTCAGTTTCCACTGGATTGCAAATAGGTAGCATATAAACATGGAGTTGTTAGAAGTCATCTCTGCCATCATGTAGGGGACAATTCCCCAGAAATGAACCCAACACAGAAGACAGAGTCAAGAGATAAAAGCTATGACAAATTTCTAAAAACATAAGTAGAACAACTTATCCAGTAAAGTCCAAAGTCAGTTTTACCACTGGACTTCTCAGTGTTTAGAGCCAATAAATTCCTTTGTGCAAACCAGATTGAGGTGGGTTTCTGCCACTGGCAACAAGAGAATACTGACTAATATACAATGACTTAATACCATCAACATGATCAATAACTCTGCTGAGCAACTTAATACAGTATACTCCTCAGAGCATACGAGAGCATGTAGGGCATAAACTGAGGCCATTTCTATGAATAAAGGAACTAAACTGTAATGCATGTACTCTGAAAAATCTACTTTGGCTAGTTATTTTCACTAACAGTTTTTCAGGTATGTTAGATTGATAACAGTTGCTGGATAGCAGAGTTCTATACAGATATGAACTCTTGCTCAAGTCAAAATAAGGTAATAATATAAAATAACAGTGTCCATTTATTGAGAACTTTGTGTCCCATGTACTGTACATTCTCACTTAATCCTTTCAAACCTCATGTAGAAGATAATATTAATGACTCTATTTTATATCTGAAAAAATGAAACTCTGGGATTGGCTTTTTGATGGAATAAAAAAAAAAAAAAGACAGAAAAAGAAAAAGAAAAAACCTCCCTGCTCTCACGTATTTTACAGTTTGGTAGGTCAATAAATTCCTGGTCTATTTAGAAGGTCAAAGACCTAACATTATGAACTACAGATACAGGAAGAAGAACCACAAACTCATGACTAACAAAAATTGTGAAACTCTCCTATATCAAAATTTATACCCAGATGGCCCTTAGATTGCACACTTCAAGAAGAAAAAGAAATCTGGAATCTGCTTCAAATAACTAAGAAGCATTAATTAAGAAAAGAAAATACATAGCTCACCTTCTGTTACTTAAGAACAAAATTCAAACTCATTCTATATAACCAATTTAGAGCATCAGCATAGTATAATAAAAAGCACAAGCTACAAGCAAGTATATTCAATTAACATAAAATGCAAAACATGTTAATAGTGGAGGAAAGCAATCTGAGAGAAGTAAAAGGGGAGCTTCAAGATAGAAAATATTCTATTTCAGTTGAATGGTTGGGACCTGCATTTTCTTTAAACTGCACTGATACATACATACATATACATGCAAATATTATATAATTTGTCCATTCATTTTCACAAATTTCTTTAAAGAATACAGTCAGACTAGAGTTTAAATCCCAATTCTGTACTTTAGACAAGTCACTTCCTATCTCTCAGCTTCAATCATTCAAATACTTACTGAGGGCTTACCATATGCCAGGTACTATTCTAGCCGCTGAAATATACAGGTACAAGCAAGACATGATTTCTGCCTTCATGGAGCTCTATTTTTCTTACCTATATAACTGGAATAATACCTCTTACTTCATTAGGTGATGGGCAAAAGCTTTATTATAATGAGTTCTCACTAGGCTCACCTCTAGTTTAAAGAAATAATCTTTATCACCACATTCGTAAGAAATTACACAAGGCACATTATAATTCTCAAAGCTACACCTGACTCTTTAAAACCAGCTCAAAAAGTACAGCGAGATGAGGTCCCATGCTTCTATCCCAAACAAGATTTTTTCTGACTGACTTGCCAAGTATTTAAAGTCAGGATAAATTACAAAGATTTTTAAATAATCCATGTCTTTTGTGTGAGTGGTAATTTGTCTCTACTACACTAAAGAATCAGGACCAGTACCTTAATATACCATAAAATGGATCCACTTTCACTAAAATATTTCAAAGGAAGAAAAATAAAGAAAAGCTAAACTAATAGTATCAAAACATCAAAAAAAACTACAAGGAACGCTTGTGTGGTTCATGAATGAAAAACATCCCTCCCCTGATTTTCTGTACAAGCCTGCTTTCTCTTCCCCTCATTAACATTATCTGATTTATCTAAACCACTACATGTGCAAGTAATATTTGCCAGATATATTTTGGAAGCTGCCACAGAAATGAAATTAAAATCCTGGTTCTGCAACTTGGTGACTGTCCAACCTGGGGCAAGAAGCACAACATGAGGGAATTGAGTCTCTCAACCCCTTCAATTCCCTCAAAAATAAAATCCACCCAAGAGGGTTGTGTTGCAAGTCACTGAGACTCAATAAAGTGAGCTATTTTATCATTCTTCTTCAAGCTTGCTGTGATTTCGTATCCTTATTGTTATTGAAAGGGAATAAAATGATAAAAGTTTAGTCATTAGTACCCCTCAAGAATATTTTAATCTGGAGTAAAACTTGACTCTCCCCCACTCCCACCCCCACACTACTTCTAAAGAAACAACAGTAAATATTTTATTTTTTAAAAAAGAAAGGCTGATTTTTAAAATGTCTAATAATGTGAAGCATCCACTGTGACCACAGATTCACACAAAGCAACCAGACCACAATTATAGTCCTATAAAATGAAAGCTAAAGTTCAGAATAACAAATCTACCTCTCAATACGTTAAGTCAGCAATCGTTCAGTTTCTTCATGATACTGCTAATATAGGAATGTGGGCAGATATTTAAGGGAGATTTAAGGCAAGGGTTTTTTTTTTTAAGGGTTTACTGCTTAAGACCCAGGTAGCTGGAAAAAGCAGCTAACCAAAGAACCACATCTAAAGCGTTCCTTTTACAGAATTCTCACAACAGCTTCCCTAGTAGACTGGTCCATCTTTTTAAAAAGCAGCCATTGGAATAAACATTAAATATGCTGGGAGGGGTGCTGACATAAGACAGAAGCTGGTCTGCTGAGCAGCTCTGAAGAACCTGATGCTGCCACTCTCCCAGTGCTAAGCATCTGGCCAAGAAGAGTGCCCACAGCAGGCTCAGAGATGCCAGCTGTAATAAGACCCTTGTGTTTGAAATGCATTCCAGAGTTTCAGAATGGCCAACACCATCTGATCACAAGACCTTGCAGGCTGATCCCTCTTCCAAGAATACCCTCTTCCAAGATTTTCAGCCAGACAAGCTAAATTCAGTCTGGGGAGCTTTCAAAAGTTTAGATGGCAATCTTGGTTTTCTGGACCCCTATATAAAGTTGGGTTCTTGAACAAATACACAAAGTACACAAAATGGGAAGTGGCAAAAAAAAAAAAAAAAAAGACAACAAATAATAATGATCAAAATCTATTCAAAATGATCCAATTTTTTAAAAGGATTAAAATAAAATACCTAAATGGCAAGCTTTATACACAAAGATATTCATTGGCATTACTTATAACAGAACACTGGAAACAATCAAGAGATCCAAACATAAGTATGGCACATACATGATATAATAACTCACAGAAACTAAAATGATTTTTAAAAGACTACATTCTGGAAAAAAGCTTAATAATAAATTGGTAGGAATAAATTGGTAGGAAACAAGGAAAATTCACACATCGGGAGTTCAGAAAAAAAAGTTTATGCATTTTATTTACACATATACATGATTACAGGGAAATGTGCCAAAACATTAACAGTAGTTATTACTGAGTGGTGATGTTTCTCTTCTTTATAATTTTTCAAAAATTTGTAAATTCTATACGTATACAAAAACTGCTTTTAACATCAGAAATTTAAAGATGAATAGAAAAACACACATCAGGGTAATCTGTGAATATATACTCAAATAACGAGAAAACTTTTAGTACCTTTTTAAAAAATATTTCAGTGAGAACATAATATTCTGCAATACAAGAAAAACTGTAAGAACGAAACTCTACAGAAGTTTAGAGAACAAAATGTATTCTGAATCCTCCAATTAAAGACCAGTAAAGTAGTTTCAGTGCTTCTGAACCCACCTTCCCACAGCAGGGAATTAATCCCTCTAGGGGAATGCAAACAAACTTCAAAGAGAAGATTATGCCCAGACACTAGTACTGTACAATGTAAGATTTATACCTAAGTTTGCTCAGATACTTTGCACAGATCAGAGATGCATATCCAAGGAACAAAGACTAATATTAAGGTAGATTCTCAGCAATCATCTAAAAAGACAAAAACAATGCATTAAATAACATGAGAAATAAGTTTTTACTAAAAACAAGAAGGTTGTAGAAGCAGACAAAAGGTTTGCTAAATTAACATGAAATATTAAGTGATAGCTTATTCACTGGTAATAGCAAACAGGAAAACTTAAAAACTCCCAAAGATAGTAAGCAGCACCATGAGTTTAGTTTGTGTGCCTAAATTTAATGTGCACACAATCTTTGGAAGGTTTTCCATTTAGATGATATAGGTCCTGATGCAAGGTCTAAGTAGAACAGATAGATCACATGTCCCTTTCACAGATGTCACTGTAGGACGCTCTTCAAAGCACAGAACATATGAGGGATAGTTTACAATACATGTGTTCATTAGTATAGAAATTAAAAGATACAGATGGAAAAACGAACTGTCTTTGAAGTTTAGTAATATTTCTTACTGACTTACATACCTATGCCTCTCTCACAACTGTCATCTTTTTATGCCTAGGTAATTTTTTAGGTATGATTTGAAGTACCTGAGCATTTTATAAAATGTGTTTTAAACAGGGAATAGCACATCTTAGTAATTCAATTTTATTTAGTTTCCCAATTTTTAAAAATCATGGATGAGGAATCAAATTTAGGGTTTAACTTTTCTGGATATTAAGCATGTAATAGAAAACTAAAATATTTATTAAAAGACCTAAATGTAAAAGGAAAAACTATAAATCTCTTAGAAGAAAATATAGGAAAATATCTTTATAGCTTCTAGGATAGGAATATTGATAAATTATACTGTATTAAAATCAAGAAGTTCTTATCATCAAAGACAGCATAAAGAGAGTAGGAGAATAAATTTGTAACCAGGGAACTGATATCCAGAATACATAAGGAATTCCTTATAAATCAGTGAGAAAAAGGTAGAAAACTCAATTTAAAAAATAAGAGACTTGAACAGGCACTTTTTGTAAAAGACATTCAAGAGGCCAATAAGCCTTAAAAAAAAAAAAGAAAGAAGGTGCTCAATTTCATTAGTCATCAAGAAAATACAAATTAAAACAAGGAGATGCTACTACGCAACCATCAGAATGGCAAAAATCAACAAATCTAACTGTACCAAGGGCTGATGAAGTTGTAGAACAATAAGGACTACCAAAGACTGCTGGTGGGTGTGTAGATTGGCATAATCAATTTTGAAAAACAATTTAGCATGTGCCAGTAGTCAAGTATGGTATATATCCTATGGAAATACATGCTTATGTGCACTAGGATTCATCTAGAAGAAAGATCATAACAGCATTGCTGGTAATAGTCAAAAATTGCAAACTCAAATGTTATCAACAGTAGAATGGATAAATTGTGATGTAACCCTATAATGTATTACACAGCAATGAAAAATGAATGTATTGCAGTTACAGACAATATGAGGACTCTTACAGACATAATCTTGAGAATAAAAGCAGCAAAACTATATTCAGAATAATTCTATTTCTAAAAGTTCAGAAACAAGCAGAACTAAATTATATTTTTTCAAGGAGGTACGTATAAATGTATATATGGCAAAATTAAAGAAAAGCAAAGAAATGATTATCATAATCATTTCTCTGGAGGAAGAGAGGGAGAAACCTCTGTAGTGATGGCCAAACCCATCTCTGATATTTGCAGGACCTAGGCAAGAGTTCAAATAGAGGACCACACACCATATGTCTGAATATTCAAATATTTAAAAGTTATAAAACAAGATAAACCATTAAATAAAATATAGTCTATTCTATTTTGAAAAATATACCTTTCTAACCATCTAGAAGGCCAGGTTTATATTGAGAATTCTCAGAGTTACATGGGAATTTGGTTGTGCTGAGAAAACCAACCACCGGCCCATTGCCAATCACCCCCTTCCTCCATCCAACACTGCAAGGAATGTCACATGCAAACATGCCATTATTCCCACTCACAAGTTCAAACTCTGTCCATACCTTACCCCTCACAATTACCCTTAGTCTAGCCCTTGGGCTTAGTCCACCCTTGGGAAGACAGACCCCAAGGAAAGGCTCACATAAGCTCTGGAAACAGATTCCGGATCATCCAAGCAAGGAATTCTGAGATCCAGGGTACTGGAAGCCTGGTCTAGGGTGGAAGGGTTCAGGGTCCTGGTGGGCACAGATACTGTAAAGGGGCACAGTCAAAGGGGGGCCAAAGCAGAGCCCTGTGTAGCACAGGGCCAAGGCAGGGGCTCCTCTTGCCAGCACCAGTCTTCCCTTATAACCAGGCAATATTATATTTCTTAACCTGGGTAACATGGATACTCACTTCATAAATTACTTGTTAAAATGTACATATAAGTTTTATGCCTTATATTATGGTATAAATATGCCTGCTGATATGATGCACTAAGAAGGGTACAATATCACTTTTGAGATATTCCTACTGAAAATGCATAACCTTAATCTATTCATGAGGATACAATTACACAATCCAAATACAGAGGCCTTCTACAAATTAGACCCAAATTCTTCCAAAAAATCTCAAAAATGGCAAAGAAAGGCTGCAAAATTATTCCATACTAAAAGAAACTAAAGAGACATGAAAACAAAATGAAATCCATGATAATAGATTAGATTCTGCATCAGAGGGAGAAATGCTATAGCATTTATATAACATTACTGGGACAGTGGATTAAACTTCAATATGGACAACTGAGATATTATCAATGTTAAATTTTCTGAATTTGATAATTGTACTATGGTTATATAAGAGAATGTCTTTATTCTTAGGAGATATGCCCTGAAGTACTTGGGGGTGAAGGGTCATAAAGTCTGCAACTTATTTTCAAATGATTCAGCAAAAAGAATATGTATATACATATAGAATAATAAAGAATATATGTCAAAATAGCAACAGTTATTGAATCTAGAAGAAAGGCATATGCACTGGACTATTCTTGTAATTTTTATCTTTTAAGATATTTTCAAAATAAAAACTTAAAAAAAAACAAACCAAAGAGTTAAACAAGAATAGAAGTTGTCTATGGAAAGAGGAGTGTAACGGTTTGACAGTTTTATGTAATTATGAATTCCAAAAATATAAATTGAATCATGCTTGTAGACTGATCTCCTAATCTGGGGGTGATTGAGGCGTTAACTGCCACGTCAGTGGGACGTTGAGCCCCACCCCTCGGTGGGTGTGGTCTCAAGTATAAAAGGCAAGACAAAAGACGAAGATTTGGAGAAGCAGATTTGAGAAGCAGTTCTGATGTTGGAGTGAGCCGTTCGCCCAATAGTCTACAGCTGGCCTTGTGGAGAGACGCAACGCATAGAGAGCCTCATGGTCTACAGCTGAACTTGTGGAGGAAGCAGAAGCTAAGCCCAGAAAGAAACGCAGCCCGGCAGGAGAGGAACCCATAGGCCTGAGCCCTTGCAGACATCGGCAGGTGTCGTGCTCCAACACGTGGACTTTGGTATGAGAAGAAACTTATGCTTTGTGGCCTGATAACTGTAAGCTTCTACCCCAAATAAATACCCTTCAAAAAGACTGACCAATCTTTGGTATATTTCCAAAGGAACCCCTGTGGCTGACTAATACAAGGAGCTAGGTCATAGGAATAAGGGATAGAATAAAGACTCATTTCATTTTTATTTTGTTCATTCTTCTGTCTCATTTGTACCTTTCAAATTTTGTTCATGTTGAAAAGATTCATTTAACTTTGGGGGCAGGGGGAAGCCTAGAGCATTGGAAGGGGAAAACATTAGCAATTGTAGAAATAAGAAAAATTTTTGTCCTTAAAATTTCCTGTCAAATCACATCTGTCATAAACGGTCACTCTATGAAGTCACCCCTCAGAGGTGCTGCTACATACACACCTGGTAACAGATACTTCCTTTCCAACCCAATGGTCTCCATGCACAATAAGAGGCATAATTTAATATGGATGTTGGCATTCTAATTCTAGAATGACCATAAATTTGTAATACATTTCATAGCCTTCATTAGGTAATCCAGGAGGCAGAGCACACACAGTGAACTCACTTTTGCTACTTAGGGAAATTCATTCATTTAACAAATAATTGAGTGAACAGTGTACAAAGCCCTGCAGAAAACATGGAGCACTATGTACAACATGGTCGCTGCTCTCAAGAAGGCAATTTAGCAAAGTAAAGAGGGCTTGAACCAAAAATCCTGGCTACAAGATCTCGGTAAGTTATTTAACCTAGTTGAGAATCTATTTTCTCATAAGTATAACAGAATGCCACCCAACTATATTTTTAAGGGCTGTACATAAGGATTGACAATATATATGTCAAGCATGTAGGATAAAAGAACAACAGGTACTCAATAAAAGGTAGCTACTTTTATGATTATTACAATAATGAGAGAGGGGGGAAGCATGCCCATGTTGTATAGTCAATGAAGGACAGAACTACCACTGGAATCATGACTGCTCCAAGTTTCTATCCAAGTAGATTTACTTTCCCTAAACACCAAATAATACATGCAGGTGTTTTGTGGTGGGGACCAAGAGTTGCTCTCTAACATACACTTTGGCAAAATGCATCATTTTCTTAGCCACCAAGAAAAAGGAACACTAAGTCACAAGGTTATTTTTCTCATTAACGAAGACAGATTTTAGGTCAAGAAGTAATATACTCAGATACCCTAACCTTATCTAAAACCCTGTTGTCCAGGAAAAAATGTCCAAATTAGTCCAAAAGCTAAAGCCAGGTGTTTTGTTCAATTAATTTCCAATCTTCTTTTACAAGAGGACACAAGACTTACTAAATCAAGTCCATTTCAAACATCTCTTTTCAGTTTAGTGGCAGAAATTCCCTTTATGTTTCTGAATCCTATAACCTAATTCTAAGCCTTCCTCATTAGCAAGGTAACAATATTTCACACTAATAGGTGACTTCCAGGTATCTGTGCAAGATGCAAACCAGGACCCAATAGTCACAATGAATAAAGCCATACTTCCATCCTGTTATGGCAGTGACTCAATTTAAATTGTTCAAATTGTTAGTTTCCATTCTTCCTAGGATAATGTGGGCCAAATAAAAGGCAAAAGTACTTAAACATAAAGATAAGTAACAGTTTAAAATTTTCACATAAAATCCCATGTGCATGTCTATCTCACACGATAAGCAAACACATCATATCAGAATCAAACGTGCAAGTACCTGAAAGAGTGCCACCTTTCCCAGGATAGGCCACTTCAACATACACTTCAAATGTGGCGTCTGGATTTTGCCTACAAAAGAAACAAAGTCATGATTACTGGCAAGGATAGAGGCAGCATGGTGTAGAGCATGTGGGCTGTGGTATAAAGCAGACCTTGGTTAACATCGTTAGCTCCACAACTTAATAGCTGTGGAACGGTGGACAAGTTACTCAACTTGCCACATCTTCTCCCCCAAGCCACACCTTCCTAATCCATAAAATGAGACCACCTACCCAGAAGAATTATTTTGAAACTTAAATAAACTATACAAAAATTGCCTAGGCACAATGTCTGGCACACGAAGGCTAGTCATTACTATATTACAGATGTAATGTTTCAAGTTTTCACAGCTGATCTCCAAAGCCATAGGTGAAATTTTGAGGAAACTCAGACCAAGGTAACACCAGCACAAAGCAGCCCTCCTCCCACTATTTCAAGATAAAACAGTCATATGACAAAGTAAACCTGCTTATTTACAGGTTTTAAAGATAAACGAGAAGCAGTACCCTATTTCTCTAGGCTATTGGGAAGACAGGATGCTATATAAATGTCAGATACTTTTCCTGCATAGGGGGATTCATCTATATGAATGGTGAGTATATGAATGTTCATTATTATATTTGTTTATCTTTTCATGTCATAAATATTTCATAATAATTTTTTTAAAAGATCACAGCACTGACAGAATGTTAACAGTTGTTACTTCTGAGTGATGAGATCAGCATTATATTATCTTGTATATGCTCTTTTTTCTTTAATTCCAAAACTACGATAAAGCTCTAGTTCCAAATTAAATGAAAACCAGGCAGCAGATGAAAATGTTGTACTTCCAAATGTTTATAAATGAATTCTATTTTAAATCTAGCAATAAAGCTCAAATAAGATCTAAGAGTTAATTTAAATTAGATAAATACCGTGAATTTGCCCAGTAGATTCTACTTTTCAAAGTAACTTTATCTCATTTATCTTTTCTTTTCCTTATAATGATTCTGTGAGGTAGGTAGACCAGGAATTATCCTCATCAGATAGGTGAGGAACCTGAAGGAAAGAAGGTCTAAGTGGTTTACCTGTGGTCTCACAGCTAGTTAAAAACATGTAGGACCAGAATTCACTCCTCCTGGCCTTCAAATTCTGTGTTTCATTGACTCTAAGATGATTTTTTTCCCCACATTTTAACATCTCTTACAATTTATAGTCTTACAATTCTAATTGGTAGCATATCTTATTAGTAACATAAAATAATAGTGCATCTTATAATCAATGGCATCTTAGATTTAACAAAATATGCTAATACTCCCTCTATTTCCTTCTGAGTAGAAAGAAAAATTTATATTTTGTGATTCTGGGATCTATTTATTTCTCTAGTGAAGGATCATCATTTCTTCATTGAAGAGAAACTTGGGCTTTTGCTTTAAACAGAGAAAAGAGTTGGCTGCTCTAAAATTCAAGGTATTTAAATATACCAGGTAAAACATAGTTTTAAAAAAATCAAGACACTAAATTCAGAGCATCTTAAAAGAAATAAAGTAAACTGAAGCTTCAAAAGGGCCTTTTTATTTTTTATTTTTTT
>PVKH010007683.1:0-20017 GCA_004027955.1 Chaetophractus vellerosus | reverse complement strand
CCGGCCCCAAGATAAACTTTATATTAGTTTAAGAATCAAAGAAGAAAAATGTCCAGAAGTCAAACCAAGGATATGGTGAGAATAATATAAAAAATCAAACAATAGACTTCTGGGAATATGGCATCAGAGTAGGGTGGAAGGACTCAACTCTCCTATAAAAACAACAGAGAAAGCCAGAAATGCTATTGGAGGAAGTTGCTTTGGGGTCTGCAGAACAAGCAAATGATACACATCATCTAGAGGGGAGAGGGACAGAGATATGAAGAGGCCAAAGAGAAAGCCATGAGTTACTAGTAACCATGGCTGGCATCCATCCACCACCATGAAGGAGAACATATGGGGTTAAAGCCATGGCACACGGCAGCAACTAA
The DNA here is from genome assembly GCA_004027955.1 of Chaetophractus vellerosus. Lineage (NCBI taxonomy): Eukaryota > Metazoa > Chordata > Mammalia > Cingulata > Chlamyphoridae > Chaetophractus > Chaetophractus vellerosus. Next base: position 19,646 of record PVKH010007683.1, on the reverse strand, counting down.
GAGGGAAATGGAAATCTTAATCCACTGAAAGAAGAAAGGTGTTGTTGAGGTGGAGGGTATTTCCTCTTCAGTGAGTTTGGCCAGTGGAGCCCATTTTGAATTTTGACTCTGGTCAGACTACAATCATCAGTCAGTGGAGGTTGAAGGAAACACCTCTGTGCAAATGTTTGCAGAAGAGCACCATCTTCTGCTTGGTAGGGAAATTGCAATAAGTAAAAAATGCTTTTGGAAGTTCTCATGTCCAGCCATACTGGGATCTGGTTTGGGGCACCATTTGGGGCATTCTGGCCCTGGTTAGAAACTTAATCTTAAAGATTTAGAATCAAAATATTGAACCAAATATCAAACAAGAGCCATGAAACAAACCCACTAGAAAGAGAAATTTACCATCCCATTAAACTCACCAAATGCCTTCACATTAGAAAAAACTTACAAGCCATACTAAGAAACAGGAAAATGAAAACCAAAGGAAATGAAAAATCTTGGTGAGACATAGAATTTAAGACAACTGATCTAAAATAATAACATAAATCTCTTAAATCAATTCAAGGAGTTGAAGGAAACTATGGCTAAAGAGATAAAGTAAATTAAGTCATTGGGTAAGCATAAAGAAAATTGTGTAAGCATAAAGAGCTCCTGGCACTGAAAAATACAATGAATGATACTAAAATGCATTAGACGCATTCAACAGCAGATTTGAAGTGGTAGAGAACAGAATTAGTGAATTGGAGGACAGAGAATGTGAACTTGAAAAGGCAGGAGAAAAGAAATAGAAAAGAAAGTAAAAAATTGAAAATGGTACCAAAGAATTGAATGACAATGTGAAACACAAAAAAATATGTGTTAAAGGTGTTCTGGGGGAGAAAACGATGGAAAATTGGCAGAAAAATATTTGAAGAAATAATGCACAAAAACTTCCCAACCCTTATGAAAGACATAAATATCAATATCCAAGAAATACAAATGTACCCCAAACAGAATAAATCATAAAGAACTACTCTGAGATACCTACTATTCAGAATGACAAAGACCAGAGGAAAAGAGAACTGTGAAAGCAGCAAGAGAACAGCATGCATCACTTACAAGGGAAGCTGAATAAGACTAAGTGCTGATCTGTCATTAGAAACCATGGAGGCAAGAAGGTAGTGGTATGGTGTACTTAACATTCTGAAAGAGAAAAAATGATAGTCCAAGAAGTCTTTGGAAAAACAGTCCTTCAAAAATGAGATGAATTTAAAATTTTCACAGGCCAAAAATTAAACAAAATTGAGTTTGTTATCAAATGACTGGATTTATAAGAGGTACTAAAGAGAGTTCTATAACCTGAAAGGAAAATACAAGGGTAGGAAACTTGGAGAAGAGTGTAGAAATGAAGAAATGTAACTAAAAGTGTAAAAAGCCATCAATAGTGAGATATGACAATGGAAAGCCAAAGAATAAAATGGATGAAATAAATAATGTCTTTAAAGTAATAAAATTTAATTTTAATTGGTTGAACTCCCTAATCAAAGGACATAGACTGAGATAATGGATAAAAAAAAAAAGAGTCATCTATAAGGTGTCTACAAGAGATTCACCTCAGATGCAAGGACACAATCAGGCTGAAAATAAAAGATTGGAAAAAGATAGTCCACACAAAAAGTAACCAAAAGAGACCTGGAGTAGCGATACTAATATCAGATGAAATAGATTTTTTATGGAAAATTGTTATTAGATGAAGAAAGTCATTATATGTCAATTAAAAGGATAATTCAACAAGAAGAAATAACAATCATAAATATTTATACATCTAACTTGGGTGCCCCAAAATACATGAGATACACTGGGAAAACTGAAGGGAGAAACAGACATCTTCACAATAAGAGCTAGAGACTTCAACACACCACTCTTAGCATTGGATAGAACATCTGGACAAATGATAAATAAAGAAACATAGAGCTTGACTAATATGATGAATGAACCAAACCTAACACACATCTATAGAGCATTACACCACAAACCAACATGTTATAAATGTTCTCAAGTGTTTGTAGAGGCTTCTCCTGGGTAGACCATACAATTGGTGACAACAAAGGTCTCGATAGTTTTAAAAAGACTGAAATTATAAAAGCACTTTCTCTGATCATAATGGAATGAAGTTGGAAATCAATAATGGGCAGAAAAGGGGAAAATCATAAACATATGGAGATTTAGCAACACACCCTTAATCAGTGGGGCAAAGAAGAAATAGCAAGAGAAAATAATAAACATCCTGAGACAAAGGAAAATGAGAACAAAACATATCAAACCCTATGTGATACAACAAAAGCAGTGCTAAGAGGGAAATCTATAACCCTCAATGCTTAAATAAAAAATAATGAGATAAAATCAACATCTAGAGGAACTAGAAAAAGAACAGCATAGTAATCCCAATGCCAGCAGAAGGAAAAGAATGACAAAGATAGAGCAGAAATAATTGAAATTGAGTACAACAACAAAAAAATAGAAAGAATCAACAAAACCAAAAGAATCAATAAAACTTCCAGAAGTTCAACAAAATCATCAAATGCTTAGCCAAACTAACAAAGAAAAAGGAAGATACAAAAAAATAAAATCAGAAATGATAGGGAGGAACTTAGCACTAACCCCACAGAAATGAGTGCTCATAAGAGTATACTATGGACAACTGTATGCCAACATAGACACAGAAAACGTACAAATTCATACAAACATATGAACAACCTACGCTGATCCTAGAAGAAATAGAAAACCACAACAAACCAATTGCAAGTAATGAGATTGAAACAGTCATCAAAAATCTAGCAAAATTGAAAAGCCAATAACAAGATGATTTCACAGTGAAATACCTATCAATACTTCAAAGAAGATAGATATCTTTCTTGTTCAAATTCTTTAAAAAATTTGAACAGGAGGGAATGTTACACTTAATTCTTTAAAGTCAGTGTCACCCTAATACCAATGCCAAACTTACTATGAAAAAAGAAAGTCACAGACCAATTCCTCGAATGAATATAGATACAATAATCCTCAAAAAAAAAAATACTTGCTAACCAAGTCCAAAAGCTTATTAAAAGAATTTTACACCTCAATAAAAAGGTGTTTATCCCAGGTATGCAAGGGTATTTCTACACAAGGAAAATCAATCAGTGTAATAAACCATATTACTAATTAAAGAGGCAAAACTCACCTGATCTTCTCAAATTATACAGAAAAAGGCTTTTGACAAAATACAGCATTCTTTCTTGATAAAAACACTGTGAGAGAAAGGAATATGAGGGAAATTTCTCAACATTTTGAAGTGCATATATAAAATACTCACAGGTAACATTGTACTCAATGGTAAAATGACCAAAAGCTTTTCTACTGAGATCTGGAACAGTAAAATATTGTTGTTGATATTCTAGGTAGAGCAATTATGCAAGAAAAAAGAAATAAAACTCATCCAAATAGGAAAGGAATAAGTAAAACTTTCACTATTAGATCATGATATGATCCTATTCCTAGAAAATCTCAAACAATCTACAACAAAGCTTCTAGAACTGAAAGACAAGTTCAGCAAAGTGGCAGGATACAAGATTAATCTGCTAAAATTACTACCTTTTCTATACACTACTAACAAGCAATCTGAGGAGGAAGTAAGAAATATTCAGTTTACAATAGCAACTAAAAGAATCAAATATTTAAAAAATAGACTTAGCCAGGGACATAAATGGCATGTATTCAGAAAACTACAAAGCATTGCTAATAGAAACCAAGGAAAAACTAAATGATTGGAAAGACATTCCTCAATTATGCATTGGAAGACTAAATATTGTTTAGATGTCAATTCTACATAAATAGAATTACAGATTCAATACAATCCCAATAAAAATTCCAGCAGCCTGTTTTTTAGAGAAATGGAAAATCAATTGTCAATTTTATTTGGAAATGTGTGAGGCCCAAAATAGCCAAAAATATCTTTTAAAATTATTAATTTGGAGGACTCACAGTTCATGAATTTAGAGCATTTTCCTTAGCTACAGTGGTAAAAACAAAATAACAGCATGGTATGGGTATAAAGATAGACATAATGACCAATGGAACTGAATTGAGAATTCAGAAATAGACCCTCACATCTACATTCATGTGTTTTTGACAAGGCTTTCAAACACACCCAGATGAGTCAGAAGAGTCTATTCAACAAATGGTGCTAGGAGAAGTGGATATCCACAGTAAAAAGTAAAGAAGGAGGCCCCCTATCTCACACCTTATAGAAAAATTAACTCCAAATGGATGAGGAACTAAATTAAAAAGCTAGAATCATAATACTCCTAGTAGAAAATGTAGGGCAATATCTTCAAGATTTTGTGTTAGGTGGTCATTTCTTAAGCCTTACTCCAAAAGCACCAACAATAAAAAAATAGATAAATTTGACCTCCTCAAAATTAAACTCTTTTGTGCTTTAAATGACTTTGCTAAGAAGGTGAAAAGGCAGGTTAGTCATTGGGAAAATTTTTTCAGGAAACCACATACCCAATAAGGGTTTGATCTCCATGTTATATAAAGAGATCATACAATAAAAAAAAACTTAATTTAAAAATGGCAAAAGACTTAAACAGAAATTTTTTAAAAGAAGAAATACAAATGGACAAAGAGGACATGAAAAGATGCTCAACAACTCTAGCTATTAGGGAAATGAAGATCAACAATAAGATGAGATTTCATGTCATGCCTTACAGAACGACCATTTCTAAAAAGGTAGAAAACTACAAGTCCAGGAGAGAATTTGGAGAAATGGGAAGAGTCCTTGACTGTTGGTGGTAATGTAATATGGTGCAGGCTCTGTGAAGGACAGTTTCATGGTTCATCAAGAAGTTAAATATAGAACTGCCATATGATCAACAATCTCACTACTAGTAATATATACAGAGGGACTTAAAGCAAGGACATGAACAGACATTTGCACACTGATGTTCATAGTGGCATTATTCACAATTGCTAAAAGATGGAAACAAACCAAGTGACTGTCAATTGATGAATGGATAAAGAAATTATGATATATAAATCTATATAGTGGATTTCTTTTCAGCTGTAAGAAGAAATAAACTTGGGGTGCATATGACAACGTGGATGAACCTTGAAGACATTATGTTGAGTGAAATAAGCCAGACACAAAAACAAATATTGTAGTCTCACTAATATGAACTAAATACACTGAATAAATTCATCGAGTTAAACTATAGAGTATAGGTTACTAGGAGGTAGAATGTGAGTTTAGAAGAGGAAGCTAATACTGAATGCATGTAGTGTGTTTAATAAGGGGGATTGTAAATGTGGGGAAATGGTTAGAGTTGATTGATCCACATCATAATGAGTATAGCCAACACTTTGGTCTTTTAAATGTGTTTCTGGCTGAAAGGGGTAGTCTATGGATGTTAATTTCAATTGAAAGAAAGCCAGAGGATAATCCAAGGACAGTATAATAGTGATTTCAATGGTGGATGATAATTGTGGTTAATAGTACAAATACAAGAATGTTCCTCTACTACAAGGTGTTAAGAATATGGAGATACATTAGGAAAACATAACTAATGTAACATATAAACTATAATTAAGAGTAATATTGTAATATTTTTACAGTAATCACAAAGAAGGTACTATATCAGTGCTAAGGGTCAGTAATGATGGGGTATAAAGTGGTCTGGATTTTTTCTTCTGGAGTAATGAAAACATTCTGAAATGGACTCAACTGATGACAGAACAACCCTGTGATGAACTGAGAGCCACTGAGAATACACTTTGGGTGGAGTGTACAAAGAAGGAGACTGTTTAACATAGTGAACCCCATGGTGAATGATGGACTATTGTATAAATATGAGAACATTCTCACATGAAGCATAACAAATACACAATACTAATACATCATGTTACTAATAGGATGTATCATGTGAAAAATACACCAAACATAAGCTATGGACTATTGATAGTAGTAATATGGCTATGCTCTTTCATCATTTGTAACAAAAGTGTCAAATGTAAGATGTTCGTGATGGGGGACTGGAAGGGAATCCTGTGTGATATGAATGATTATTTTGTTAACACACAACTTCTTAAAATTTTTTTTTTTAAAAACCAAGCAATAAAGAGTAAACCCTAAGTTAAATCATGGACTATAGATAATAGTAAAATTCTGAAAGTGTGCTTTCATCAATTGTAAAAAATGTACCACACAAAATACAAGCAGTTAACAATTGGGTGGTATATGGGAACTCTGTATTTTATGCAGGATAAAAAATTATATTTAAAAAATCAGTAAAGAAAGGTTTCTTCTATGTCATGTCCTAAAGCTCTGTTTGACTATTAAGATCTTATTTCTTTGCATTTTGTTTTACATTGTTCATTTAAAGTTAAAGGATCTAACGAGAGAGAACAGTGATTTTCTGGAAACTTGTGATAAATATGCTTCCTTTATTTTTTAAAAATTCCAGATAAAAGCTTGGTTTCTCCCTCTGAATGCATTGAGTATGGATGTGAACTCTAACATGGCCTTCACCCATTTGGCCATCAAGGGTAAAGCCAGTATGAGGATTGTTATGGAGAAAGGTTATGGTCACCCCTTCCCAGTACAATTCTGGGAATCATCTCAATCTCCCTCCTTTTTACTCAGTACAATTCTGGGAACTGATTCCAATTGCTGCAAAAGTTATGCTTGACCAACAAGAATAGAATAGAATAGTTAGAAACTGTTCCTACCTGCAGCTAACCACAAATATCTGATTCTGTACAGCTTGCTTGGCCTGCTGGTTGCCTGGACAACATAAGTCAAACACAATCGCAAAGAAAGACAACCCCCCCCACCGGCATAGTCCTTTGTCTAAAAGTTGGTTTCAGTTCTTGCAAAAAGAGTATAAAAAAATAGCTAAAACCTTGCTTCAGGGCTCTCGTCTATGGAAAGGTGACGAGCCTGGCTGCTTGAATAAATGGTCCTAAAAATCAACTGGGAGCTGAATCTTATTCTAAATAGTTACTCAGGTAACATTTGGAGGCCCCAGCGAGATAGGAGCCGGCTCCATCCAGGACTCCCAGGGGAAGGCCTCTGAGAGATGTTCCTCAGCCCCAGGATCGCCTGGCTGTGAGCCGGAACTCCTGGACAATTCGGCCCAGTGAACCACCTATTCTGTTCTGGTCAGGTAGGACTGGATCCAGCTGGGACTGTCAGACAGTCGGACATGGCATAGTTTCTACAGTCAGGGTCGGAGGCGAGATATCACTCCAACCTTTCTGGGAACCTCTGGGTTCAATTTACTGGTTTTTGTGTTGGCATCTGTCGTGCGTCTTGTCTGTTAAGTGTTGGTCTTCTCGTGAGTCTGCTTGGCACAATGACTCAATCCAAGTCATGTAACCTAACCCCTCTGGATTGTTTTCTTAAAAATTTTCAGGAAATAAAAAATGCAGCCACTGGCTATGGTGCAAAAGTCAATCCCGGAACACTGTGCACTCTGTGTGAGTTTGAGTGGCCGACTTTCGGGGTGGGGTGGCCTTTGAAAGGGACTACTAACAAACAAATTATTCATGCGGTTCAGAAAATTGTATATGATGTCCCCCACCCAGATCAGATGCCTTATATTGACTCATGGTTAGAACTTGTAATCACCATGCCAAAGAAATTAAAATCTTGCCTTTCAGGCTGTTGCCCGGAGGACTGTCTGGGTAGACCTCATCCGGTTCTGCCAGTTAAAGCCGATAAAACCCCAAAGAAGAAAGTTCTGCAGGACGATGCAGGAGACCCTCTTTTGCATCCGCCTCCTTACCGACCCCCCGGGACCTCTGCTCCCTCTGCTCCATCTGCTTCTTCTCGTTACCCTCCTCTAATTTCTCCCCCACATACGTGCTGTGGCACTAACTATCAGTCATCGGGTAATGAGTTGGAGTCAGACTGTCCGGCCCCCTCCTCCCACTCCGACAGGCAGGCTTCAGACTAGGGCCAGATGGCCAACCCTTTATGATTTATACTCCCTTCTCATCCACTGACCTCTATAATTGGAAACAGCAGAATCCCTCCTTTTCTGATAAAACCCAGGAATTAATCTCTCTCCTTGAGACTGTTTTCTTTACTCACAGTCCCACTGGGGATGACTGTCAGCAGCTTTATTCACTTCTGAAGAATGGGAGAGAATTTGACGGGAGGCAGTCAAGACCATCCTTGGTCGAGACAGCCAGCCGACCACCGACATCCACTGTATAGAGGCTGTCTTCCCCACAGATCAGCCTAACTGGGATTATAACAATGACCAAGGTAAGGAGGCCCTTGAGCCATTTTGCCATACTCTGTTATACGGCCTCCGAGTGGCAGCCCGAAAGCCAACTAGTTTCTCTAAATCGATGGAAACAACCCAGGGTTCAGATGAGTCACCCTCAGACTTTCTAGAAAGACTGATGAAAGTCCATAAGCAATATACCCCGGTTAGGAAGAGACTTATTACAAAAACTGAAAGCCACTATCTCATTTAAAGATGAAAATGCTAAAATATCCTTTGGGAGTGAGCCCTAAACTCTGTTGGTTACTTGTCACCTCTCTGAAGAATATCTGTTAATGCCAGCTGAACACCTGCTATTCTGGAAAGACTATTTACAGGAATTTCAAAAACTTGTTCCTGGGGTTTGGGCTGAGACTAACTCTCCGGGACTAGCCAGTCACCAACATCCAGTCATTGTGCAGCTGCTGAGCCCAGACCTTCCAATTCAAGTCTGGCAATATCCTATTAGCGAAAGAGTGTGAGATGGAATAACCCAACATGTCAATAGACTGCTACAAACCGGGATCCTTGTTCCTTGCCAGTCACCTTGGAACACCCCCCTCCTCCCTGTTTTAAAACCTGGAACCCAGGACATAAATAAAGCGGTTGAAACCCTCCACCCCACAGTTCCAAACCCATATACCCTTTTGAGCCGGAACCCCACGGAACATAATGTTTACTCTGTACTGGACTTAAAAGATGCCTTCTTCTCCAAACCTATAGCTACTAACAGCCAATTGATCTCTGCCTTTGAGGACCCGAGGCTAGGAAAAGGAGGGCAGTTAACCTGGACTAGACTCCCTCAGGGATTCAAAAACTCCCCTATGATATTCGGGGAAGCCCTGGGGAGGGACCTGTTGGAATTCCTGGAGAGATACCAGAAGGTGACAGTCCTACAATATGTAGACAACATCCTCCTCACAGCCACAAATCCCCCAGGCAGTGGGGAACTGTCTAGCAGAAAGTGGCCTGCCGAGATACCACTCTAGCCCTCCTGCAAACGTTAGAGAAACTGGGCTATCGAGTGTCAGCAAAGAAAGCACAACTCTGTGCCAAAAGAGTCACCTATCTAGGATATCAACTAGAAAACATAGAACGAAAGCTGCAGGCAGCTAGGGTTCAAGCAATCCTGGACAGCCCTGCCCAATGACCATCCGACCGGTACGGGAATTCCTGGGGGCGGCTGGGTCTTGAAGTTAAGGAGGATAGTTGGATAACTCTACTGGACAGCAGAATTTATCTTCCAGAGCTGGTGGGGAGACAACTAATTAGAAGGATTCATGAAGGTACCCACATGGGGGCAACTAAACTTGCCGAGTTGGTAAGTAGAGACTTCTACTACCGAGACCTGCACACCGCCTGTACAAATGTTGTTGCCCGATGCGTCACTTGTGCCCAAGTAAATGCGAGAGGTGGCAGAAAGCTAACCATGCGCAGTCAACTAAGGGGGGCAGAACTTGGAGAACATTGGAAAATTGACTTCACCTAAATAAAACCTGGAAAATTGGGATATAAGTATCCACTAGTGCTAGTAGATACATTCTCCAGATGGGTAGAAGCATTCCTCACAAAAGGGGAAATGTCAGCTATAGTAGTAAAGAAACTTATCGCAGAAATTATTCCAGGGTTTGAACTGCCATTAAGGATCGGGTCGGATAACGGACCCTCCTTCATAGCAAAGGTGACTCACCAATTGGCAGGCACCCTGGGCATAAATTGGAAATTACACTGTGCATTTAGGCCCCAAAGTTAGGGACAAGTATAAAGAATGAACTGTACCCTAAAAGAGAGTTTAATTAAGTTGGTTCTAGAGTCTGGCAAAAACTGGGTGAGCCTCCTTCCGTTCACCTTGTTAAAGGCACGGTGCACTCCATATGTGCAAGGTATTATCCCTTATGAAATCCTCTGCCTCTGTTACCTAAATTAGGAGGTAAAAAGCTAATTAAAATAGACAATCATTATTTACTCTCTTCTTTGCAGGTTCTTGATCAAGTCCGAAAAGAAGTGCAGAGTGTAGTCCAGGCGTCCCGACAAAACCAAATACCTTCTAACAGCCTCGTTTTACAGGTTCAGCCTCCTTGTGTGGGTCCATAAATTCCAGGCCAGCACCCTAGAACCAAAGTGGACCGACCCTTACCTGGTTATCCTGACAATTCCCACTGCTGTCAAAGTAGCTAAAAAGAAGCATTGGATACATGCATGTCACCTAAAAACTGCCCAAACTGATCCTGATCTCACCCAGGCCAATCCTGAACCCACGAACGAGAGGTGGACAGTAGAAAAAACCTTGCACCCTCTCAAGCTAAGATTCAGAAAGGGGCCATCAAAACTGTAAGCTATGTGCCTTTTCTTATTCCTCTCCATAATGAGTTTTGCTGGAACCTGGGAGGAGGTGTCACCCTTCCAGTTAGTTACCTACACTTGAACTGTCATCGGGACTGAAGATGGAACAATTTTAAACTCCACTGTTTCTACTTCCAAAAATCCACTTTTATCCTTTGACTTATGTGGATCCCAAGGCCTGTTTCCCGTGTTAAATACCCATGACCTCGAAGAGGCAGACTGCCAGCATTCTATGGGTGTGGGTCAGATTCTATAGAACGAGGTTTACAAACCTGCCAGTTGTATGTTTATCTGGCCGATGGGTCACTGGACTGTCAAGAAAAAGGCCAGCACTATTGCTGGTCCCAGCTTCTGCCAATCTCAGCTCTAGGCTGGGATAAGTCTTATCACTCTCCCAGGGCACATTTCTCTCTGGCCTAGCTGCTCAGGGCTCTGGTCTCTGCATCTGCAAGCTATCAGACAAATGGCTCATTTTTCTTCCCTAACCACAGGATACTGTCTAATGAACTGTCTCTGTTTCCCTGTTTTATTCCCCAGTGTATTTACTTCCTGGGACTCCAGCATCAAACACCAACTTTCTCCTCAGTCATGTCATTTTCCCTGTGATTCCCCACCCACCAAGGGAGTAGGACTCCATGTCCTACTGATGTGGCCCAATCAAAGTCCTAATCATTATCCAGTCAAGTAAAAGTGAAACCTCTGAATTCATCGCAATCTAATATGCCCAGAGGAACAGATCATTTTACAAACATAATCCAATATCTATTTTTGGAATTCATAAAATTTACCAAACTGCCGCCTTGTCTGTGCCTATCTTTTCCTTCTTTCTTAATTGTGTACTTATTTTCTTCCTTGGAAATTTAGCTGAATTTTTTGATCAGCACTAATATATTTCTTGTGGATTCTTTGGGTATTTCTTATATAAAGGATCATGTCAGCTGTGAGTGGAGATAATTTTACTTTTTTTCCAATTTGGATGACTTTTATTTCTTTTTCTTTCAAATAGGCTGGCTAAAATTTCTAATATTTAAAAGCAGTGATGAAATTGGGTGTTGGGGAAAAGCAGCACTCAGTAGGATGTGAAGACTGATGATTGCGGGGAGGAAGTTTATTGAGAAGTTCTCCCAAAAGAGGGGGTCTGAAGAATAGACTTCAGCCTGCTCGTGAAAGGTGGTGGATATGACTTTATACAGTACATCAATAGGTGGGGAAATATTAGTCCATGGGGAGAGGGTTAGAGACCAAGTACAGACTGGGGCCAATAAGGGACTGTAAAAGTGAATTCTTCCTTTGTATGGCTAAGGGGCAGTGGGCTAGGAGGTAGGGTATTCTTGATATGTGGGAGGGCTTGGTGGCACCTGGGGCCAGAAGGGGTGAAGTTCTTTATCTGCTCCACTCCCACTGTGATATGGCTCCTTTTTTCATTCTTAGGGGGAGATGGGCTGCCTCCAAGCATGTAGGCTGTGGCTTATTCAGTCAGAAATGAATCATGGCCTTATGACTTGTTAACCATTGCAAATCTTGTAAGGGGGAACCCCTAACATTGGGCTTTCTTGTATTTTTTACTAATTTAGGAGGAATGCTTTCAGTCTTTTAACTTTGAGCATTATGTTAACTGCTGTTTTGTTTTGTTTTTTACTTTTTATGGATGGTTTTAATCATGTTGAAGTGCCCTTCTACTCCTAAATTTCTGAGTGTTTTAATCACAACATGTAATTAGATTTTGTCAAATGCATTTTCTCTGTCAATTAAGATGATCATGTGATATTTGCCTTAGTTCTATTAATGTGATGTATAATATATATCATCTTATGTTGAACCACATTTTCATTACTGGAATAAATACTACTTGGTTCATGGTGTATAAAACTTTTTAAATGCTGTTGAATTTGGTATACTAGTATTTTTTGAGGAATTTTGCAAATATATAGTCATAAAGGAAATTGGTCTGCAAATTTTCTCATTACAAAAGTTGTGGGTTTACAGAAAAATCATATATAACATACAGTATTCCAAATATACCACAGTACTCTTAACAGCATGCTTTATTGTAGAACATTTGTGACAATTGGTGAAAGCACACTTTTATAATTATACTATTACATATAATCAACATTTTACCTTAGGGTTCAAAGTTTGCATTGTACAGTCCCATGGGCTTTAAAAAATGTACTCTTGTAACATATACACAAATTAAAATTTCTCCTCTTAACCACATTCAAATAATTCAGTTCTATTAATGTGATGTTGTGTTACCATCATACCCTCCAACACCAAAACTCTTCCATCATACCAACTAGAAACTCTGTAAAATTTAAACATTAACTCCCTATTCCTTACCCCCATCCAATTCCCTTATAATCTATATTCTAACTTTATGAGTTTGCTTATTTTAATTATTTCATATTAAAGAGATCACACAATATTTACCCTTCTGTGCCTAGCTTATTTCACTCAACATAATGTCTTCAATGTTGATACACGTTATAGCAAGTATCAGAAATTCATCCCTTTTCACAGCTGCATGATACATCATTGTGTGTACATACCACATTTTGTTCATCCATTCGTTGATTGATGGACACTTGGGTTACTTCTATCTTCTGACAGTTATGTTAAATGCTGTGCAAATATCTGTCCAAGCTCCTGCTTTTAAATTTTGGGGGGTATATACCTAGAAGTGGGATTGGCAATTTATATGGCATTTAATTTTATGAGCATTTGCCAGTTTTCCACAGCAAGGGCATCATTTTACATTTCTACCAGCAATGAATGAGTCTTCCTATTTCTCCACATCCTTTCCAAAACTTGTGATTTTCCATTTTTTAAAAATAGTACTATTCTGGTGTGTGTGAAATGCTATCTATTTTAGCTTCCTAGACAGCTCAAGCAAATACCATGGAATGGGTTAGATTAAACAATGAGAATTGATTAGCTTACAGTTTTGACGATAAAAGAAAGTACAAAACATGTTATATCGTTTTTTTTTTCTCACTGGAGACTGTAGAATTCTGGGACTAGGTACCATCAATCCTTGGCTCCTCTGTCACTTGGCAAGGAAAATGGCAACATCTCCTGATCCCTTCCTCTTCCACGATCCATTGATATAGCTTTCTGCTTACTGTGCCTTTCTATCTCTGTGTCTGAATTTCATTCCACTTAAAATGGACTGCAGTAGTAGGAATTAGACCCATATTATTTGTAGTGTGTCACATATTAAGAGAAGTAGCCTTACCAAAGCATCCTATTTACAATGGAATACCTCAACCCACAAAGGAATGGATTAAATTTAAGCACATGTTTTCCTGGGGTACATACAGCTTCAAACCATCATAGTATCTTATCTTAAAGGAGCCCTTGTAAGAAAATCAAGTACAAAGTATATTTGTATGGACTTCAAAAACTGATCATACCAAAAATCTAAAAAAGATAAATTAGATAATTAAAAGTGTCTTTTCCAACAGAGCTGGATAATAGGCTGTCATCACTAAGCTGTTGTTATCCCTGCTTTTACTGTAGCTTGGATCAGTTTTTTTTTTTCAAGCCACATTTCAGTCAATTGCTGTGTGGACCCATATGTGACTGCTTTGGACCCCAAGTATATTTTGTTCTGTTTGGGGTCAAGATTCTGGTTACAAAAGACAGGGTGGTGTATGTGGACTACTCTGACTTCTTGATTTCTGAAAGTCTTCACACCTTTTGTTGAAAAGGTTCACATCCTCAAGCCCCCTGCCTTGGATGAAAACATCAAAGCTACTTACTCAGAGAAGATCTCCCTTATAAATACAAGTGATAACAAACACATAGTTTCTCCAGAAACCATTTATTTAATAAAGGCAAAATAGCTGTCAATGGGAACTTTCCCACATGAAAAATCTTTGGCTCATAATGGCTAAAGATGATTGGGATATATATTTGCTCGCCCAGAACCATATTTGCACATCACCGAAGGAATTCTGTAGTAAAGAGGAAGTCAACATCACAGAAAAAGTGTAAAGATTCATTAGTAAACTTGAAGGATCCTACTTCAACAGCTAGCTCTTTGGGAAATCCTCCAGACACAGGCAAAAACCTGCATACAGTCATACCTTGGTACTCCACTGATTTGAAACTCGAGGAATTTGGTACTCAAAGCAATTTGATGTGAAAAGTTTGTCCTGGTAGTCGTCATTTTTTGGTACTCCATGTGCAAACTAGAGCTTGTGGGTGTCTGTTGCCTTATGATTCGCTACTCTTTCCTGCAGAAACAAAGAGTCACACATTAGTCACATGGTAGTTCTTGCCCTGTTCACATTCTGTTGTGGTCTTATCTCAGCTTGGGTGGTCATTTTGTGTTTTCCTAAGTTTTGTTTTTTTATTTTTTCTCATCACAGATCCTAATAAAATGAGCAGTGATAGCACTAAGCAGAAAAGAAAATTACTTCACAACACCATTCAGCAAAAATAAATAAACAATGAGGTAAATAAGAGAGCAGTATTTGCAATTATTGATCTTGTTAGGCAATACGGTATGCCTAAAATAATGGTCTCCACCAACATTAAAAATAAAAAAAGATTATTGCTTTTTTTCAAAAGAGGCTGATGTTAGGAAAGAAGTTAAAGAAGTAACAAAGCAGCACTACAAGGAATTGAAAAGATGTTATTAATTTGGGTAAACAAGAATCAGTTAGAGGGCGACAATGTATCGGGAAGCCATGATAAGTGAAAAAATGAAAATGCTGCATGCCGATCATTTGAAAAACAAACCAGAATCACGTGATGAGAGTGCAGAAGTTTTCAAGGCCAGCCACAGCTGGTTTGATAATTTTAAAAAGAGGACTGGACCAGCATCCATAGTGTCGTGAGGCATGGCGAGGCAGCATGTGTTACTAAAAAGCCTGTTCATAATTCTCATTCAAAAATCTGCTGCATCTCATAAGAGCACACACACTGCACTCTGCAAACCTCCAGATGCATCTTTTCACCTCTGTATCCTCATGGATGCTGTACATTTCTTGGAGACATTTTCCCATCTGCAGCACCATCCTCTGAAAGACCTCCACACTCATGATCATACTCCCAACCCATCCCACCCCACCTCCATGCAGAAATTTTCGCCTGGCTCCAGTCTCAGTTTCCCCATTTCTTCCTGGTGCCCAGTCCAGTCTGCCCAAGAAAGAGGAGCTTATTGCTATTCAGACTCCTTAGGAAACTTTCCAGACGATCTCCTTTGATATAGATTTTGTCATCCATTCACATAAACCATTCCTACCTTCCCAGGTGGTGGTCATGCATGTACTTGAGCATCATAAAGAACTTTTTCTGCTGGTGGGAGTCTTCCATGCCCAGGAGCCACACAATGGGGATGGGTATTGAAGTTTCTGAGCCCTCACTGGAAAAAAATTCAACTCTCCAAGGAACTGCCTCAGAACCCATCCTGTAGGCGGCCGCCACGCGGGTCTGCAGCGTTTTCAGGCTGTCAAGACTCACAGAAAATTCTTGTGCGGACCGCCATCCCGCCTAGACCTTTAGCCTGAGCTGCGAATAGCACGCACCGCGGCGCCAGAGGTGGGCCTCGGAAACTACTCCCAGGCACAGGCCAGTAGCCCGCGGGGCTCGCGGAGCGCTGCGGGCGCGCTTCCTTGAGCTCGGAGGAGAGGGGAAGGACAAGCCGAAGGTCGGCACGAAGTCTAGTACCAGCCCAAGCAGCACGTTGAGCCAGGCGCACGGGCAGCGCAGCGCCATGCTCCAGCCGCTCCGCCAGCCGGTCAGGGTCGCCGCCTGGGCTTCTGCAGCTTCGCGGGCCCTCAACCCGCCGACTCTCCCGCAGAGGCCCGCCCGCCCTAAGGCCGCGAGGTTGTCTCGGGCGGTGCGGCACAGGGCCCGCCCCGCCCATGGCAGCCCCAGAGCCGCAAGCAGGTCCCACGCCAGAGCGTTGTTCCTCGCGCCCGAACTCCCTCGCGCCTCGGCCTGCGCCTTTAGGAGGGGTCTAGGTCAAGCGCGCACCAGCGGCGCCTCGAGCTCCATAAGGCCGCTACTCCCGCTGGCGCGCGGAGTCGCGGGGCCAACGCAGCGTCGATGGCTGTGGCAGCCAGGTCCCGCTCCCTGCGCGGCCTGTTCCTCATCTCCAGGATGGTAAGGTTGGCGGGGCACCCGCCCTCGTTCTTTTTGTGGCGGGCGCAGAGGGTGTAGCTGCACATCCTCTGGCTTAGTTCGAAAATGCAACAGGAATTGTCTCCTGCTTTTGAGATGTAGGATTTCTTTTATATATTCTGGACATTATACCTTTATCAGATATGTTGTTCCCAGTATTTTATCCCAATGTTTCTAATGTCAGTTTCTGTTCATGATAAAGTCCTTTGATGCACAAGATTTTGTGTGCGTTTGTGTTATTTTATTTTTATTTTATTCTTATTTTATTTTTATTTTGATGAGGTCAGTTTATCTATATTTCTTTTGTTGCTTATGCTCTCGATGTATAGTCCAAGAAACCATTGCTTAACACAAGGTTATGAAGAGGCTTCTCTACATTTTCTTCTATTAATTTAACAGTTATGGCTTTGACATTTAGGGCTTTGATCCTATATGCATTGATTTTTGTAAATGATATGAGGTAGGGATCCACTATCATTCTTTTACATATGAACATCTGGTTTATCTAGTACCATTTGTTGAAGAGACTGTTCTTTCCCAATTGATTTGTCTTTGCACCCTTGTCAAAATTCAGTTGGCCATAAACATGAGGGTTAATTTCTGACCTCTCAGTTCTATTCCATTGGTCTATATATCTGTCCTTGTACTGTGGCTTTGTAATAGGTTTTAAGATTGAAAAATGTGGGTCCAAACTTTTCATTCTTTTTCAAGATAGCTTTGGCTATTCAGGGCCATTATATTTGTATCTATATATCTATATCTATATCCATATTTATATTTATACATTTCCATATAAATTGAATGATTGATTTTTCTAATTTTGCAAAAAAAAAAGACTGTTACAATTTTGACTGAGAATGAATTGACTCTGTAAATCACTTTGGATTATTGATATCTTAACAACATTTCATCCTCCAATCCATGACCTTGGAATGTCTTTCATTTATTTAAGTCTTCTTGAAATTATTTTAGCAATATTTTGCAGTTTTCTGTATACATGCGTTTAATTCCTTGATTACATTTGTTTATTCTTTTAGTTGCTATATTAAATGGATTTTTTTTCTTAATTTCTTCTTCCAATTGTACATTAGGAGAGTATAGAAACACTTCTGATTTGGGGTATTGATATTGTACTCTACCTCTGCTGAATTCATTTATTAGTTCTAGCAGCTGTGCCATGGATTTTTCAGGATTTTTCTATATATAAGATTATATCATCTCTAAATAGGGAAATTTTACTTCTTCCTTTCCAATTTGGATGACTTATATACATTTTTTCTTGCCTAATTGTTCTGACAAGAACTTCTGGTAAAATGTTGAATAAGAATATTGATAGTATTGATCCTTGTCTGGTTCTTGATCTTAGAGGAAAAGCTTTCAGTCTTTCACCATAAATAGCATGTTAGTAATATTTTTTTAATTGAAATATAGAAAATATAAGAGTGTATTTCATATACTAGAGGAATATTAACACATTTCAATCATTTATTGGGATTAATATTTCTAGTTTTTTTATTTTGAAAATTTTCACACTTACGGGACAGTTATAAAAATAATATAAACTGGATTCTGAGAACTCCAATACATCCCCATCCCATATCCACTAAATTTAACATTTGCTATATTTGCCGTATCACTCTACTTATCTATCCATTTTTCTGTCGATTTGTCTGTTTATCCATTTATCAATTCATTATTAGAACGTTTGAGAGTAATTTGTATACAGTATGTTCTTTGAACACTTAGGGATGATATGTACATGTCCTAAGAATAAGGATATATAATTTTGTAACCACCTTAAATACAGTTATCAAGTTCATGAAATTTAACATTAGTATAAAGTTTACAGTTTATATTCCAATTTTTTTGTATGTCCCCAAAACATTTTTTTGGTTCCCTCTTCTACCTTATTAGGTCCTATCCAGGAGGTTCATTATTGCGTTTAATCATCATTGTCTCTTTTGTTAGTAATATTTTTTGGAAACATCTACACAACATACTCTTTCCTGTCTAAAACACTCTCAAGTACACTGACTAGTGATCAATTGTATTTACCCTTCTGTGGTACACTCATCATATATGAATACCAAACTTTCCCATCTCCACAAATAGGAACCCCACACCCATGATTCATTAACAGCCCATACTACCTACCCCACCACACACTCACTAACTGCATTCTAATTTCAGTATTTGTGAGCTTGCTTATTTTTCATACTAGTTACCATGGGGCATAAATTAAATATCTAAATTTATAACATTCTCATTTCCTTAGATACCAGCTTAATTAATTGGTACATAGAAACTATGTCCCTCATGTATTTTTAGGTTTTTTTTTCAATTTTTAAAAAAATATAATTAGATTACCTAAATGTTACACACAAAATATAGGGATTCCCATATGCCCCACCTCCTATACCTCCCACAACCTTCCACATAAACATCCTGAATTAGTGGGGCACATTAATTGCAATTGATAGACACATCCTGGGGCTTTGCCATTAAGCATGGACCATAGTTCACATTGTAGACCACACTCCCTCCCACACAGTTCTGCATGTTATATGATGGTAAAAATGGCCTATATCTGTCATTGCAATATAACTCAGGACAATTCCCAAGTCCCAAAAGAGCCCCTGTATTACAACTGTTTTCCCTCTCCCTGTCCCCAGAGCCTCCAGTGGCCACTGGCTCCACATCAATGTTGTAATTTCTTCCATTGCTTGAATCACAATATGTCTATAGTAGAATAACAGTAAGTCCGTTCTAGTCCATAGCTCTTCCCCCCATCCTGAGGAGTCTGGAATGGTGATGTGCACTCCATCTCCAATTGAGAGGGGGCTTATATCCCATGGGGTAAATGGATGGGATTATCCTGCTTGCAGCTACAGACTC
>PVKH010007682.1:0-20022 GCA_004027955.1 Chaetophractus vellerosus | reverse complement strand
TGCCACGGACAGGGCAAAAGCTGCCACGGGTAGGGCAGGTCACCCACGAATGGAGCGCAGCCATCCACCCGCGAACTGAAAGCCGGCTGTGAATGGAAGCAGAAGCCGCCCACAAGCGGGGAAAGCCACGCCTGCGCAGTGACCAGTCTCAGCGCGTCGCCGCAGCGTGGGGGAGGGGAGATATGTAATAAAAATAAATAAATCTTTAAAAAAATAAAAATAAAAATAAATAAAATTGATAGATAGGTAGACAGGCAGAAAATAAAAATAGCTTAGTCAGACCTCTGATCCATTGGTAAATACAAAATATACTGTCCATAAATGTGTAAGTCGCAGCTTCAATATATCCTTGAGTTATGAACTGATTATCAAAGGAAGATCAGGTATTTTGATAGGCTCAGGAATCAGCCCTTACCACCATAACCTAAGGACCTAGGTCACTGTTTGGCAGTATAATACCTCACTTTTTTTGAAAGACAACAAGAATATATCTGAAAATAGATCATCCATTGGGCAGCTGACTTTGTCACAAGCCCTCTCCCCACCATACAAATAGTCTTTGAGTTAACATTATTTATGTCTTCAGTGTCTCGGGGGTCCTTTACAAGCCTCCCTGTTTCATTCATAGTAATTGCAGCCAACCAGAGAGAACAAAAGTGAAAATCATTCAGCTGACAAAGTTTTATTTAAAATTATGACATTTTTATCATGGATTTTTCCATTAATTTCATTTTTAAATATTGCATTAAAATATTTTATTTGATTACCTTGTATTTTGGATCCCTCTTAAAAATTTGCACCCTAAACATGTGTTCACTTACCTTTCTCACTCCAATCTAGTGCCCACCCTGACTGAGAGTAAGAGGTTTGGTCAGATTTCTTACTCACGTTTCATAGATAGATAGACAAACATCAAAAACAGAAAGAAAAAAAAACATGGGTAAGGACATAATTAATAAATCTATGTTTACCCTTACGTATATTGCCATTATAGAGATTTCTCTCATAGAAATCTAATATTAATCAGTAACCTGATATTTATTACATATTTAAACTTATTTCAATACCCAGTCTAAAATTCTTTTGCCAATTCATGGTTTTATCAGTACTGTCATCACTGAACTTAAAAAAAACCAACAAACTCATTTCAGTAGAAATTGAGTATTGCATATGTTGCAAAATATTTGAACAATCAGGGAGACACCAATGACACCATCATTTCTTATTTTTTGTATTTTTGTGGCACATGGTGGTAGGGATATGGTTATAAAACCAAAGATTAGGGTTTTTTTATCATATCGTTTTTATATTTGTTTTCTTATATTATGAATCACCCACTGGAAATTATAGCATCATTTGACAGGTTTTCCTGAAATATTATCCTAAAATATTCAATTCACCACAATGCTGCAAATATTGTGAACAATGTGCAAATTGTAGTCAGTATATTTAATTAAACAACTTTCTACATTTTACAAATAATCTATACATGTTCAGTGTAAGCAAGAGCCTTAAGCTTCCAAATATACATTAAATAGATTGGAAGCTACTTTTCCCATATTATGAGACCTTTACAAAAAATGTATATAAAATATAAAGGGGCCAGATAAAGAAATAAAGAAAAATCATTTATCAATTTATTTCCAAAGGTTATTTCATAATTCTGAGTAATTAAACTATATTAATATAGTATTTAATTACCAATATAGCAGTACCTCAGCACTCATGGTTAATTGGTTCCAGGAGGCACGAGTACCAAAAAAGAGTACCAAAATTTTTTCCCATAAGGAATAATGTAAATAAATTTAATGCTTTCCCAAACCAAAGACAATGCACATTTTTAAGAAAATATGTAAGAGAGGGTTGTATATCATTACTTTACATAAGAAATACACCTAAAAATTAATAAATACTTAGATTAAATAAAACTTCACTTTACTTGTACCGAGGAGAGTCCATGGCCTCACAGGATGGTGGGAGGAGAATGGTGAGGAGGAGAGGTCACATGGAGTGTTGCTTGGAAGGAGAGTCCCCCTCCATTAGAACACCAGGCACTTTCTCTTTCCTGCCTTTTTTCAACTTTTTTCAACCACAGGCTCTGACATACTCTTTGTCACCTTCACTAAAAACGGATCCAATGACGACTACTTCTGTCTTCTTTGCAGAATTCCTCAAAAGCGTGAAATTGTTTGGTAAGGCAATAAATTCACATTTCTGCTTGTCAGAGTTTTGTCCGGATGGTACTTCTCTGCAAAGTGTTGAACTTCTGCCCATTTTGCACACATTTCTTTTATCAAGGACCTGGGGACATCCTCCCTTGTCTCCTCCTCACCTGAAGAAATCTCTTCAGCCACCTTTTGTTGCTGCTCCTAACGTAGTCCATGGAGCTCCTCAGTGCTGAGTTCTCCATGATGTCCCTCCACTAACTCCTCAACATCGGCACCATCGACCTCCAGACCCATGGATTGGCCCAAAGACACAATATCCTGCACAACTGTACCCTCTGCACCTGCAGGCTTGAGGTCAGCCTCAGACCCTTCCAAGTCTTTCTGAGTCACAGCTTCAGCCACAAATTATAGCCTGGTAATGTCTTCTCTTTTGTGAACTGCGGTCTCCTCATAGTTAAAAACTTGATGGGGAATAAAACCCTCAGCCTCTATGTAGTCTTGAAATTCACTGATGAATTCATAAGCAGCCTTTTTATTAGCATTTGCTGCCTCACCATGCTTCATGACACTATGGACGCTGGTCCTCTTTTAAAAATTATCAAACCAGCCATGGTTGGCGTTAAAATCTTCAACACTCTCATCGCTCGGTTCCGGTGTGTTTGTTTTTCCAAAAGATCAACATGCAACCCCTTTCACTTTTTCACACATCATGTCTTCCGATACACTGTGGCCCACTAACTGTTCTCATTTACCTAAATTAATATCAGCCCTTCAACTTCCTCAAGTGTTTGGGAATAGTGCTTTGTTGCTGCTTTAACTCCTTTCACAACATCAGCCTTTTTTAAAATTTACTGAAGTATGTCACTAATACATAAACATACATAAACAATAAGTGTATAGTAATCATTGTGAACTTGCAAAACAAACATACAAAACATCATACATAAGCACTACCTTGCATTGTTATTAAACATTTTTAATTAATGATTAAAGAGCATCCTCAAAATATTACTACTAATCAAAGTATTTTTCCCTAACCCACTCTATTATTATTAATTTTATATAATTTATGCATAAAAATACATAAACAATAAATGTATAGTAAAAGTTGTGAACTTACAAAGCAAACATTCATAACATCATACAGGGGTCCCATCCATCAACCCTCCACCAACACCTTGCATTGTTGTGAGACATTTGTTACAAATTATGAAAGAATATTGTCAAAGTCATACTACTAATTATAGTTCTTATCTTACATTTGGTGTATTTTCCCCCCAACCCACCCTATTATTATTTTTAAAATATATTTTTATGACAGAAGTTGTAAACTTACAAAATAATCATACACATGTGCAGAATTCCCAAACAACACCCCTCTATCAACACACCACACCATTGCAGAACATTTGTTACAGATTATGAGATAATATCATCCGATTATTACCAGGTCCATAGCATACATTTGTCACACTTTTTCCATACTCCCCCATATTAGTCAGCCAAAGGGGTGTTGATGCAAAATACCAGAAATCTGTTGGTCTTTATAAAGGGTATTTATTTGGGGTAAAAACTTACAGTTACCAGGCTATAAATCATAAGTTTCTTCCTTCACCACAGTCTCCTGCCACGTGTTGGAGCATGACAGCTGCCGAGGTTTGCCAGGGTTCAGGCTTCTTAGGTTCCTCTCTTCCCGGGGTTTGCCTCTCTCTGGGCTCATGCTTGCTTCATGCCACAAGGCCAGCTGTAGACTATCAAGCAAATGGCTTGCTTCTCTTCCCAGGGCCTTCTCTCTTTCTTCACGACCAAGCTCCTCTGTATGTTTACTTCCTGGGGGTTCAGCTCAGCACTTGGCATCAGAACTCCAACTTACAAAACTCCAACTCTGTCTGTCCTTTGCCATGTCTTTTATCTTTGAGACCCCACCCACCAAGGGGCAGGGCTCAACACCTTACTGACCTGGTCCAATCAAAGCCCCAGTCATAACTTAGTCATGCCCAGGTGAACAGACCAGTTTGCAAGCATAATCCAATATCTACTTTTGGAATTCATAACTATATCAAACTGCCAAATTGCTACATCTCCCATTATCAACACAGTACATCTTTGGCATAGATGAAACAATTTTACATTACCACTGTTAACCACAGTCTATAGGTTACTCTAGTTGTATTTTTCCCATGCTTCTCCACATTTTCACCATCCTGCAATAGTGATGTATATTTGCTCTAGTTCACAAAGGACACTCTTGCATCTGTACCATCAACCACAATTCTCATCCACCTCTGGGTTTACTGTGCTATTCAGTCCCTAGATGCTTCTCTAGATTCCTGTCAATTGACATTTACATTCCTAGACTACCATTTTCAGCCATAGCCCCATTTATAAACCAGCTGTTACTATAATGGGTTACCATCAACTCTGTACATTTCCACACTTTTACAGTAAAGCTAATTAAACCTTCTACATACATTAAACATCAGTAGTCCATTTCAGTCCTCCTCTTATCATCTTTAAGAATCCACCACCTACCATCAGGTCCTGAAGATCTTTTTCTACATTTTCTTCTAGAATCTTTATGGTTCTTGCTTTTATATTTAGGTTTTTGATCCATTTTGAGTTAATTTTTGTATAAGGTATGAGATAGGGGTCCTCTTTCCTTATTTTGGCTATTGATAGCCAGTTCTCTAAGCACCATTTGTTGAATGGTCTGTTCTGCCCAAGCAGGGTGGGTTTGTCAGGCTAGTCAAAATTCACTTGATGTGAGGGTCTGTTTCTTAACCATCAATTTGGTTCCATTGGTCTATGTGTCTGTCTTTATGCCAATACCATGCTGTTTTTACCACTGTAGCTAGGTAATATGATTTAACGTCTGGAAATGAGATCTCCAGCTTCCTTTTCCTTTTTCCTTTTTAAGATGTTTCTGGCTATTCAGGACCCCTTAACTTTCCAAATAAATTTGATAACCGTGTTTGCCATTTATTTAAAAAAAATTATTAGGATTGCATTGAATCTGTATATCAATCTGAGTAGAATTGGCATCTTAAAGATATTTTGTCTTTCAATCCATGAGGATGGAATGTTCTTCCAATTATTTAGGTCTTTTTTAAAATTTCTTTTAACAATGAGTTGTAGTTCTCTGAATACAATTGTTTTATATAGTTGATTAAGTTTATTCCTGAATATTTGGGTTTTATCTGTCTTATTTTATTTTCACCACTATTTTTACACTATTCCTTACTTTTATTGATATAATCTTCCTTTTTAGACTCTCTTCCAGACCTCTCTCTCCTGTCTTTTCAGACTATAGCACACCCTCTAGTATTTCCTACAAAGCTGGTCTCTTGGTTAAAAACTCTTTCAGTTTCTGTTTATCTGTCAATATTCTAAACTCACCCTCATTTTTGAAAGAAAAATCTTGCTGGGTATAAGATTCTCAGCTGGAAGTGTTTCTCTTGCAGTATCTTAAATATATCATACCACTGTCTTCTTGCCTCCATGGTTTCTGATGAGAAATCTGCACTTAATCCTATTGGGTATACCTTACATGTTATCCTTTGCTTTTCTCTTGCTGCTCTCAGAATTCTTTCATTGTCTTTGGAATTTGACATTCTGATTAATATGTGCCTTGGAGTTGGTTTGGATTTATTCAGATGGGAGCATGTTGTGCTTCTTGGATATGGATATCTATGTCCTTCAATAACGTTGGGAAATGTTCAACCATTATTTCTTCAAATATTACTTCTACCCCTTTCCCTTCTCTTTTGGGATGCATTACACATATATTTGCACGTCTCTTGCTGTTATATAGTTCCCTGAGACCTTGTTCAATTTTTTCCATTCTTTTCTTCATGTTTTTTTTTTATATTTGCTTTGAGACCATTTCTTCAATCCTTTCTTCTGCCTCCTCAAATCTGCTATTATATGATTCCAGTGAATTTTTAAATTCACTTATTGCAACTTTCATTCCCATAAGATCTGCTGTTTTTCTATGTATGCTTTCAAGTTCTTCTTTGTGCTCATAAATGTCTTCTTAATATCCATAATCTCTTTAGCCATCTGAATCAATTTTTTGAGGAGATTTGTTTGAACATACATGATTAGTTGTCTCAACTCCTTTATGTCATCTGGAGGGTTATCTTGATTCCTTAACTGGGCCATATCTTCCTGTTTCTTGGTGTGGATTATAATTTTTTTTGATGTCTTGGCATCTGGCTTACTAGAGTATTTATTCTGGGTGCAGTTTCTCTCTTTAGTTTAGGGCTTTCTTGTCCTTTCTCCCTTGCTGGTTGTGTAGTAGGAGCCAAAGATATAGTTAGTGCTATAAACTATAGCTGCCCTCATTGCCTCAAGGATGATGAAGCTTCTCCCAACTTTCTCCTTTGCCAGGGGTAGGGCCATAGCAACAGCTGTGTTTAATAATCCAAGTTGTGCCGGCCTAGACTGTAGTTGCCCAGAGAGACTGATGAAGTTTCATGCCCCTTTCTTCCCTGCCTGGGCCAGGGTTGGAGCTGCACATGTGGACAGTAATCTATGCTGTGCGGGTCCAAGATGACTGTTGTTGCCCCAGTAGACTTCTATTATTAAGTCTCTGCCAGCCAAATGTAGGTGCTGTTACCCAGAGGGGCTGGTGCAGGGCCTGCCAGCTTCCTCCCTGCTAGAGGTGGGGCTAAAGCCCGCAAGCCAATCTGGGTCAAAGAAACCGGTCTCTACCATCACTGTGATTTTCAGTCAGCCCAGCTTCTCCTCATGCTGGGGGTGGAGTCAAAATGATGCCTGCTGGCCTCTTTCCCACTTGGACAGTTTCAACCTTAGTTCTTCTTAGGGTTATACTTTAGACAGCCAAATTTTCTAACCAGTAGCTGAAATCAGTGGTCAACCGTCTCTTCCTCCCCTGTTTTTGGGAAATAGAGCTTCCAATACCTGCCACAGAATAGCTCCTGAGGTGGCTTGTGCTGCCAAAGTAGGAAGATCACTGGCCTCCACTTCATCGGCATGGCCTGTATTTTCCTTGAGAGGCTGGTGCAGCTCCCCCAGCTTCCACCCTGCCGGAAGTGGGGCTGGGGCTTATGTTAGAGTTGCAATATGATCTGGATGGAAAGAAGCAGGTCCCTACCAACACTGTGATTTTCAGTCAGCCCTGTTTCCCCTCATGTCAGAGGCAGAGTTAAGATGGCAGCTGCCTGCCTTTTTCTGACGTGAACAGGTTCAAACTTTAGCTCTTCTTAGGATTATACTTTAGCCTTCTAATTTCACTAATCAGAAGCTGAAGTTGTTGCCCAACTGTCTCTTCCTCCCCCATTTTTGGGAAGTGGAACGTCCAACTCCAACTGCAGAATAGCTCCTGAGGTGGCTTGTGCCTCCCATGGAGAACGGCCACCGGCCTCAGGGTTGTAAATGCTCTACTTAGGAATCTTCACTGCAGATGGGCAGTCTCCTCCTTCCATGCCTTCCATGATGCTGCAGGATGCTCTTCTGGTCTCCTGGAGCCCTCAAACAGGTGCTTTAGATAACTCTGGATGATTACTGACTGCCCTGTAGAATGAGCTGAGTCTAGGAACTCCTTACTCTGCTGCATCTTGCTGGTTATTCCACATCTGCCTTTTAAAAAATTACTACTTTATTCTTAATGATGGTGAAGACTGTTGTTCTAGGCATACCGTGTTCCCTAGCAAGATCAGTAATCTGAATACTGCCCTCATATTTACCTATTCTTTTTTTTTTCCAATGGTGGTGCAAAGTAATTTTCTTTTCTGCTCAGTGCTATCACTGCTTATTTTCTTAGGACCTACTATGAGAAAAAAAACCCCACTAAATGAGCACAGAAACTCAGATAAGACCACTATGGGATGTGCACAGGGCAAGAACTATCGTGTGACTAATGCATGACCCTTTGTTTTGGCTGGAAAGGATAGCAAGTCAAGAGTCAACTGACATGGACAAGTTCTAGCTTACAGGTCTAGTACTGGGGCAAAATTTCCATGTCAAAATGCATCAAGTACCAAATTCTATGACTTTCAAAGGAGTTGAGTACTAAGGCATCACTGTAAGAGGGTATTTCAGGGCTGAAATAAACCAACTTCCAAGTCCACAACTGAATTTCACATTCATCACAGACTTGAAAGTGAAAAAATTGAAAAATTGCAAATATATTTATATAATTACATTGACTTTTGAGACTATATGTTATATAGTTGTGTTTACAATCACAACATGCTTTCAATAGTCTGATAAATATGTAAATAACTGTATTTATATTTTTGCTAAGTTTTCACTGAAAAGTGAGGTACATATTGAATTAAAATAATACTTTATAAATTTTGAAAGGAAATAATTAGAAATATGCTAGATCTTATCTTAAAGAGACATAATAGTTATTTATCTACTTGGTGTTTTTTATCTGTTTGATCCTATTTTTATTTATGCCTTTGGAAAATAATTTCTTAAAAAACCTACATAGATTCTAAAAAAAACACTAGTATAAAATCTTCTAATCTGATATAAGGAAACTAGGTAATTAATTGACAAAGTTAGTTTTGTTTGTTTGTTTACTATAAGTGGTCTGAATAAGGGACATTTAAATTTTCAATAATGATAACTAACCTGAAGCAAATTCTGGTATTATTTTACAAGGTCTTTAAAAAAAATGAGATCTTACTTCTGTCATCCAGTGATCAAGTTATTTAGCTAATATCTTCTATTCCCCTAACTCCATATGTCCTAATGCAAAAGGGAGCACATATAACTGTAATAAGGGGGGAACAGAGGGGGAGAAAGAGAGACAGACAGACACCTCATGGTGTGTTCATACTTTTGGAAAACTCATGAGCTCGTTCACTCTAATAATACAAGTATTTCCTTTAAGAAAATGACTTCAATCTATCTATCTTCTGCATCAGAATTATAATAAACTCCTGGTGCTCTATATTGTTGGGGAAATGTAGTTTTAAAAGTATCCTGCTAACCCAGAAAACTTCTCTGCAAAAGTAGTAGAGAAAAATAAAACCATTTTATTATTGAATAACTATTAAACCAGAATAAGTCATGAATTTGAGGCAACCCACTAAAAAGATTGCAAAGACTAAAAGAAATCTCACCCTTTTATACAGCCAAGCAGATACAAACTGGTACACATATGTTCTCTGGATAAAAGGACTTAGCACAATGTGTCATGCATAGCTAATCCTAAATTCACCTGGTAATTGGGGATGATCTGTGTTAGCTAATTGCCTAAATCCAAAGCAGAAATAAACTTTTCATGTGTTTATGGAGGTAGTTCTGTAACATAGGGGCAGGGGTCCATGGAAGGTAGGTTCCTACCCTCTCACAGAAACTGGGTGATAAGTATGTAATTTTCCTTGATGATTACATTTCAAACAGATGGTTCCCAGATTCTTAAGAAAGACATTCTGAGTTGTAATGCTGGTGAGAGACTTATTTCGATTTTAAAAAATTGTACATGCATTTCAAAGGAGCAGAGAAAGAATTTACAATCACAAGTTTTTTACAGTAAATGCTCTAAGAAAGTGGGGGGAGGGAGCTCTTTCCCTTTTTGCAACAGGATTTTTTTTCTTTTTCAGTTGGTATTTGTTCTTACAGTATTTAAATGGAAAGGGACATTACTATTTTGATTTCTGCTTAGCACATGAAAAATGACATTTCCAAAAGTGAAATTTCAGCCAAATAGGGAGAGGATTACCAAGGTTTATAATCATGCACTCTTGTAAATTCAAGACTTCAGGCATGAAGCATTATGAAGATATGTGAGAGACTGAAAAATAATCAGAAACCTGACAAAAGATTTGTGTATTTCATTCAATATCAAGATCAAGGTAAAAACTGAAAGAAGCATAGGTTGATAATGAGCCAACCACCTTCTTGAGAGGTGACCAGAATCAAAATCTGAACTGCTCTGAATCCACATAGAGATCAGTTTAAAATGAGAGTGTTGTATGGTGAACAGAAAGGCTGATGTGCTGATGTTTTCCCCTTTTCCTAGTTTTACCCACTCTCATAAACCATGATATTTCATACTTCAATATTTTACTTAAACACTTCTTTCTGCCTGGATTATTTTAATAGCTCACTTTTCCTCAGTAACTCTGATTCTTCATTCAGGATTGAGCTAAATAATTATCCCCTCCAGGAACCCTTCATGAAGTACTCCAGATATGTCACATTTTTCTAAGTTATGTTCTTCTCCTACCTGGCATGTACTTTTCTGACCACCCTTTCTTCACTATTGTTTGCATAAACAAGTAAATCCCAAGGTCATGAAAGGTAGGGACCGTTTATTCTTTTTTTTTTTTCCCCTTCTTCTATTGTCACTACCAACAAGAGTTCTGGCAGTGATAAATGCTGCTTAACACATTCATTCATTCATTCATTCACTCATTCACTCATCTATTCATGCTATTTCAAATATTTTTTGAGGACATACCACTGGATAGGTGCTGTGTAAAGAAGAAATAGAGTCTCCCAGACCAAGCCCTAGAGCACTCTAAATTTTAGTGGTGAAAGTGCCTTATGAAATGTCATTGATTATTCTAAGGAACAGAAGATATAAGAGTAAGCAAAGTAAATTCCTTCCCTAATGGAGTGTGGGGAGTGATAATAATGTTAGGCATTGTAAAATGAAGGGATAGGAGTTTGCCATTTTTCATAAAGTCATTGTAGAAGGCTTCTTTTTTAAAATGACATTTGAAGAGAAATTGAAAGAAGGAAGGGTGCATTCTATACAAATATCCTGGGGCACAGTACTCCAGGCAGAGGAATCGGTAAGTACCAAAGTACAAAATCCCTGACTTGAGTGCATTTTTGGGGTGTTTGGGACAACTAAACAAAGAAGTCCATTGTAACTGAAACAGAGTACACCATGAGAGAAGGGAGAGCTAAGATCAAAATGGTAGTAGTTGGAACTGGAGCATTTGATTTATGGGACTTGGCCTACTAGGCTCTTGTAGTTCCTTTGGTTTTCATGATGAATGAGATGGAAAGCTATTGGAGGACTTTGAGCAAAATAACATCACTGACTCTTGTTTGATAGGAATAACCCCAGATTCTGTGTAGATGTGTAAGGAAAGGGGACTCAAGCCATGAACTGCAACCATGTGGTAATATCCTTTGATAACTGGAGCCCTGGTGATGACCCTTGGCCAAACCTGAAAGAACTATGTTAACTACTGTTTATTTTGGTTCTGTGCTAGGACCTATGATAGAACTGAAAAAAAAAAAAAACTGTACAAGCTTTTCCTCATTGCTTATAGAAAAATGTATAGAATGTTGGTTTGTACCTGGTTTCTTTTATGTTTTTATTATTAAAACTTTACCTGCTCAAATAACTATGTCGTTTCCTTCTCATGATTGCCCTCAAACCAACACAATAGTCATTACATGGCTCTGCATTTCAGGTTATTACTTAAGGGCTGCCTTGAGGTTTCAGTGTCTTAAGAGATTTTGCTAAAACACCTTTTATTTTTCTCCTCCTCCCAGGAGGAACAAGGGAAGGCTAGAGAACAATCAGAGGTTTCACATCATGCTTTACTCTCCTGGTTGTAAACAATTTCCTTTTGGCTATAATTTTGCACTTTCCTAAATGTGCTCTTTTCTGGAGGCTCATTTTTCCTTTCTGAATGATTCCTGGTGGCCCATACATGACTGATTACTGGGGTAAAACCAGCTAAGTTTCTGCAACCAACCAAGATGTAGCATCTATGCAATTTTGGAAAATTCTCAAGAAATGTACACATGCAAAAAAAAGTGTTTTGCAACATTCATTATTAATTGCCCATCCCAAATGTGCATTGTTTCCTTTTATTCATCCACATATAGGCAGAAAGGATCTTAGTTATCAGGCAGAGGGCAAATCTTTTCGCCCCAGAGAACCAAATATAATTAGCCTGGTTATTTGAAGAAAGTTTCAGAAACTATACAAAGGGCAAAAGAGTCTTACTGTATTTTTTAATAGCCTCCTGGGGGGCTTTTGTCACAATGCTTCCTCTTAATCCTGATTTGTAAAAAGCTGTGGGGAATTTTAACTCTGCAGTCTTTTCAATATATTTGATCTATTTGCATAGAGAGAAAATCTCAGTCTCAGTCATCTGTTACAATTTCTTTTCTTCAAGTAATTACTTAATAGCAGAATAAACATCAAGGGCGTTTGCCATAGAATATGATGCAGTTAGTATAACTTAGTAAAATTCGTGCAGTATTAATGGATTGTCTAAACAGGGAAGCATTTTTTTCCTTCTGAATAAACTTGGTCTTTGAAATGGAAGAAATGCAGGTGGGATAATTACTCAATGAGTTTACTGAACAAAATTTTAAAGGAACAAAAACAACATAAAAAGTAATATTTACACATATATGTAGGTGTGAACTATATGAGTACATGTATATGTAGAGTCTATATGAAATATAAGCTTTAATTTGAAAGTTATTTGTAACTCTTTCACTTTTGAGTTAAATTTATATCTGCATTATTGTAAATTGTTCAATTTGTTAATTACTTGTGCTCAGATTTTGACTTTGGAAATTAATATCTCAGGGAAATTCTGCATTTACTTTGTTTTCATTACTTTTATAGCAGCCTAGTTGTTATTGACTCCCAAAAATCGCAAAGCCGTTGGTACCTCTAATAATAAATATATCTATTTTTTGACAAAGTCTTTATCTATAGACAAATTCTAAGTGCATAGATGTAGAGAGGAGGGTAAATGGAAAGTTACAGTTTGGGGTTTATTAATGTATTTTTAAATACTTCTTACCTAATAACACAGCTTTGGGGTGATAAATAAGCAAGGTCTCAGAGGGGCCCCAAAATGATGATTCTGGGTGGCTCTATGTCTTCCCTTAAAAGGTCCACATTCTCAAGCTGTGACTTTAACCCACTCATCTTGAGCCCTCAAAAAGAAGAAATTTGTCAAATAAACCATAACTACAAGTGTATAATGTATTGTTAATTTATGTCATTATGGGAGATTCAGAAAGCATTTTGAAAAACCTCTCACAGATGAAAAAGGGATTTCTGAGACATATGAATGAACTTTCCTTTCTTTACTTTTCATCTAAATAACCAAAAGAAAAGAACAGAGATACAAGAAAAAAAATGCAATTATTTTAAAGATTTTTTTGTTATTTGTTTAATTACCACTGCAGCATTCCTATTATTTTCAGTTCTTTTCACAAGTGAATGTGCATTTATAAGCCTATGTAATCTGCTAAATGATGGACCATGTAGTCTTGGCTCAAGGAAGAGAGTAGCTATGGTACCACAGGTTATCCTCTGGAACTTCAGCTGTCATGTCCATTTAGAGAAGTTTAGATTGCAAGTGGACTGATGCATTTTTGTGAATGGACTTCAGGAAAATACAGTAGTCTATTGGAGTATTGGAATGAAATGTGTGATACATTCATATTTGGGCCACTTGAGAGGAGTTTACTAAAAGGAGTATTTACACAGATGTAGGCAAACTTTAATGAAACCCAAGGGATTGTGCAATATTCTGGGGCTACTAACAGTAAGACACTTTTAGCATTTTTTGACTTAAAGGAAAAAGGGGCTGGAACACTGGCTACAACATGGAGAAACTAAATCTTCCTGCGAAGACCTGTCAGTTTTGCTCAAGTGATGCTCATGGTAATCTTAATGGAAGAAAGTATGGGAAAGGGGTGTGGTAGATAAATCACACCTCATTCTCTTCCCTTCTTCTAATCTCCTGTCATACTCTCCTTCCTGCACAGTGCAGGGGGACTTGTTAATGCAGTCCATATTGGTCAGCCTCCTCAGGTACACAGTAAGGATCAGAAGTATGGAAATTTGTATCTAAACTAAGAAGCAAACTGAAGCCATCCAGCACAGAGAGAAATAGTGATAAAGAGTAGAGAAGGGGAGACATGCCACAAATATATGTTTTGCTGGGGGAAATATATGGGGAAAAAAGGAACATGTAGTGAATTCCAGAATCCCTTGTTCCTTAATTAAGTTGTTGCTGTCATTGTTGCTGGTGCCATTTATTTGAATTTAGTCTTTTTTTTTTTAATTGGAAGAACATCTTTGGATCAATATAGCTAGGGCCATCTCAAATTGTTCTATTCAGAATTGCAGGAATGTCCTTAGGTCTTGGAAATATGCATTCTCTCTAAAAAAATTTCAAAAGTAAAGAAAAAAAAGACACCAAAAAACAAAAATAACACAGAAATCACATAATCCTTAGGTGGGGTTTTGGAGGATAGTTTTAGTGATTTTTTTTGCTGTATAAAAAGTATCCAAAAACTTAGCTGCCTAAACAATTTAATATTTCTCATGATTCTGTGGGTTGACTGAACTCAGCTGGGCAGTTATTCTGTTCTGTGTGGTGTTCATGAAGTTACATGGAGTTTTATCAGCTGTGAACTTAGCTGGGGTTGGGGCATACACAATTGCTTCTCATCTTCTATGCTCTCTCATCACATGGTCTCTTATCCTTCAGTAGTCCAATTTGAGTTTTATTACCTTATACAGACTGTTTTTTAAAAACATTCCAAAAAGAAAAAGTCCATCAAGCAAGTGGCTATCAAACCTCTGTCAGCATCACTCTTGTTGATGTCTCATATGTCAATATTAAAGATGACTTAAAATACTAGCACTTAATTATTTCAAAATTCTGAAGGCTAGAAGTCTGAAATCAGGGCAGGCCCATGTGCCCTCCAAATGTTCTAAAGAAGAATCCTTCCTTGCCTCTTTCTTGCTTCTGGTGGTTGGGGGCAACTATTGATGTCCATTGGCTTGCAGCTGTATCACTCCAATTTCTGTCTCCAACTTTACAAGGGCTTCTTCCCAGTGTCTCCTGGTATTTTTGAATAACTCCCTTGTATTAGTCAGCCAAAGGGGTGCCTTTGCAAAATACCAATAATTGGTTGGTTTTCATAAAGAGTATTTATTTGGGGTAGAAGCTTACAGTTCCCAGGCCACAAAGCATAAGTTTCTTCCCTCACCAAAGTCCACGTGTTGGAGCAAGACAGCTGCAGAAGTTTGCCAACGTTCAGGCTTCTGGGTTCCTCTCTTCCCGGGTCTGTGTTTCTCTCCAGGCTTAGCTTCTATTTCCTCCACAAGTTCAGCAGAAGACCATGAGGCTCTCTCCACAAGGCCAGCTGTAGACAATCAGGCAAATGGCTCACTTCTCTTCTCTTCTCCTGGGGTGTCCTCTCCAACATTAGAACTGCTTCTCCAAAAAACTGTTTCTCAAATCTGCTCCCTCTGTCCTTTTATATTCTATTCCCCTACCCACCAAGGGGTGGAGCTCAACACCCTACTGATGTGGCCCAATCAACGCCCTAATCATAACTTAATCATGCCCAAATTAGCAGATCAATTTACAAGCATGATTCAATATCGATTTTTGGAATTCATAATTACATCAAACGGCTACATCCTTCATCAGGCCATCAGTAATTGTGTTGTGGAGCCACATTAATTCAGTATGAACTCATTTTAACTAGATTACAACTACAAAGACCCTAAATCCAAATAAAGTCACATTCACAGAGACTCAAGATTAGGGCTTCCACATTTCTTTTTGAAGGATGTACTTCAACCCACAACATAGAGCAACCTTTTATGAATGCCAAACACAGAGATTTACACTGGATATGCAAAAGAGATTGAATCCATGTGTTCAAGTAATTTGCAATGCAATGAATGAGATAGGTACTTTCACTGATGTGCTCTAATAAAATTTCTTATGAAATATTTTGAGAAATCTGAAGATTGAACCACAAATTTAATCTGGGGAGTGGAGAAGGGAAATCAATTTTCATTTTTTTTCTGTCTTGAGAAAAAAAGTAGGTCATCGTGAGATATAGGAGGAATAAATTAAGGTATTTCAGGAAAAGGATGAGAAAAAGTATTGTGTTGTGACTATTTACAATCTGTTGGAGGAAAGTTGATAAGCCCAGTCTGGAGTTAAGATGATTCTGAAAAGGAAGATTCAATTCAGTCTTTAAAATATTGGTAATGCCCAGCTGGAATATTTGTAAATTTAACTACCCTTGAAGTGCTTCTGTGTCATGTATGAGAATGGCATATCTAATGTCTGGTAATTGGAAACAGTGTGGAATACATGGTATTGCGATTAGAAGAAAGAGAATGCCCAGGTTCGTCATCAAGACACTGGCTAGCTGGTGGGATTCGGGCATCTAGGTGTGTGCGCATGAAGCAAAGAGTCCATTTCAAAGTGGTGAGGAGTCAAAGTCATGACCTGGAAGACAAATATCTGTGAAAGAAAAAGTAATGGAGCATTGTAATTAAAAATTGGATATAAGTCATAGATATGGTATTGACTAGGGACAAGTCAACTATTTCTGAATGTCTCTGAAAGTTTGATTGCTTGTCAGCAATTTGGAGCTAATGATATCTATCTCAGATTTAAGAATTAATTAACTTTTAATGTATATAAAGCATATCCTGGTGTGCTTATTAAATGGTAGGTGGCACTTAATTTTTTCTACTTGCTTTAATAAGTAACAGGTACCTTATTGGACTTTTTTTGCACATTAATTTTAATCCCTATAACAATCTTATAAATTAAATATTATGATTCCTGTCATATATATATGCAAAATGAGTCTCAGAGACATTAACTCTTTTTCCAAGTTCATAACAGTAGTCAGTGGAAAATCCAGCATTTATACCCAGGTCTCGCTAATTTAAATTAGATTCTGTCACAATACCCCAGGAGTATGGAAAAAACAGCAGTTTATTATGTATAAATTGATGGGTAAATATAAATGAATTTGTCCTTAGCCTACTAATTTTCTGTAATTGCTGGGTCTGTTTTTTAACCAAAAAAAAAAAGATACCTTAATAAAGATATACAAAATATAACTGAAAAGAGAAGGTACAGAGTGTCCTTAGGTTAAAAAATATACTGGTTTTTTAATAAGAAATTAAAGTTTATGGTATATGATAATCCATTTGAAATTATCTTTGTAAATATAAATATAGGTCACCAGGGAGCACTGTCAAGGAAAACATGAGGAACAAAAACAAAGCTCTTCACTGTATTGACAGCAACACTCTAAGTGATAAAAGTACTTTCTTACCACCAGCTTGTACAATGTGACTTATACCAAATAACCAAGAGAATACATCTTATGTAAAATAGCTGCTTCTGTGAACTAGATAAAAAAGGAATGCAGTACTTTTTTCATAAATATAACATTCTTAATAAAGTAAGCTAATCAGTTAAAAACAGAAATTAAAACAACTTTACTTTATTTCTCCTTATCTTTCTATTTCATAATTTACTAATCTAACTTTAAAAGCATTCTTTATACAAAGTAATGCATCGATCATGGCTATAAAAACACACCTTCAACAAGGGCATTTATAGACCACCAAGAGTATGTCATATCTTCTGCTTACACATTTTCCCATCACATAAATAATTATATGTATTACTTTCTTGCCCTTTGTATTAGCCAAAGGGATGCCTTTGCAATATACCAATAACTGGTTGGTTTTTATAAAGGGTATTTATTTGGGGTAGAAGCTTACAGGTACCAGGCCACAAAGCATACATTTCTTCCCTCACCAAAGTCCATTGTTACGTGTTGGAGCAAGACAGCTGCCGACGTTTGCCAGGGTTTAGGCTTCGTGGGTTCCTCTCTTCCTGGGGCTATGTTTCTCTCTGGGCTTAGCTCCTCCACTTGCTCCACAAGGTCAGCTGTAGACTTTCAGATGAACGGCTCACTTCTCTCCTCCTGGGGTGTCCTCTCCAACATCAGAACTGCTTCTAAAAAATCTGCTTCTCAAATCTGCTCCCTCTGTCTTTTACCTTGCCTTTTATGCTTGAGACCACACCCACTGAGGGGCCGGGCTCAACACCCTACTGACTTGGCCCAGTCAACCCCCTAATCATAACCCATTCATGTCCAGATGAACAGATCAGTTTACAGGCATGATGCAATATTGATTTTTGGAATTCATAATTATATCAAATGGCTACACCCCTATATTCCTAGTTTTCATTATTTTAAAAAATCAAGCTTAATAATGTTTCAGAATGCTATGAAATGATTGACAAAATAATTTTATCTCATTAGAGAAAAATGCCACACCTAATGATTCAAGAAACACAAAGCTTCAGTAACAAAATTGGCCATCTTATGCTTTACTCTTTGAAAATAATACAGAAAATGAAATAATTTGAAAATTCCAGATAGAGTTTTGGATTTGTTTCAGATCTACAATGAATTATAATATATTCCAATGTGGATTTTTTAGCATCTGACTGAAATATTAATCAAATAATACCTTACTACCAAATGAGATTATTGATTTAATAAAATTTAATGATATATATATATATATATACAACATTCCTACTTGACATGTTTTATTATTTTTTTTTAATCTTTGCAAGTATACTTTTGCTTTTTTTCTGGCAGACTTTGTTCATGTTCATGATGGATGGCTATGGATTTGAACGCTACTCTGTCACAATGCTAAATGTTATCTTTGACACAAACATGCATATCTTTTATTTACACATAATATATATGGCTTTTATTTCTGAAATTCAAAGGAATATGTCATTTGATCCTGAATATTATTCCTATTTGGATGGGGAAATACTCTCTAGGTTTAGTCCTCAGGAAGATTGATTCTTTTTACTGAAAACCTGTTGTTTTGCCAAATATTTTTTTCATAGGTCCATTAAATAGTCCATTAAATGGCAATAATTCATATGCATTTCAGGTAGGAATTAAATCTGCCAGATGGTTTATAGCACAGTTGACTTCAGCAATTTAGAATATTATTCATAAATATTTGTCATCTTAAATCTTGTCATGAATATCTTTCATGCAAGTATTTTTCTTTGCAGGGAATCAGTTACTTATGTGGTCTTAATTCTATCTGAGCTAGTACTTTCTTCTACATACTCATTAGTTTTCCCCAAATAGATTTGCAGAGTAAAGCTAAAGGTTCCTATGCAAACACTGCCATATAAATTTTAAGTTAGTTTTATCCCACTCATAATATAATAATTAAGTATGATCTCAAGAAGTTAGAGACCTAAGTGGTAGATAAGTTTTTGAAAAGAGTACAATCCTATTCCTAATGAAAAAGGTTCTTTATAAATAATGCTAAATCCTTTTTAAAATATGTCACTTAGTTAAAGATACATCTTCACATGTGGAGTAGCTAATGATAATATACCTGACATCAGTTAATTATAATCTTATAACTTGAGGTTGCTCTTAGGTAATATAAATGTTCAGAATTTTATTACCTGAAAATTCAATTTCTGTATTAGCATAATGATTTAGTATGTAATTTTAAGTCTGCACTGTCAGTGAAATGGAATACATTTTAATGAAAAATACAGATTTGTGGATTACAAGTAAATGGAAGTAAATTTACCAAATCAAAGTATGTTTTTTTCAGAGTCCTAGGAAACTGAGTTCCAAAACTTCATGTACAAAATGATATATCATGTGAAATATGACAAATATGACAGTACATGTAGAATGTGTAATTGGTCAGTTCATAGTCCAAAAAGTATCGAAAAAATTAATATCTTTTGAGGACAGATCTTCTGCATGCATATTTAGAGAATTTTTGTTGAATGCATAGAATATGCATATACAAAATGCTTACAGACCTGTACCTGAAGAGGTAAAGAGCAGAAAACTTTGCATGCTCCCTGTGCACCAGTGGCTTTTGTTGAGGAACATTGCAGTGTTAATCCTTCAGGTTCCTTAGGCATGCTATAGAATATGCATATCAACTAATAAAATGATAATACATTTTAATATTTTATAAATACATGCAAATTTGCATCGCATAAAATATTTTAATGAATTTTTGTAC
>PVKH010007681.1:0-20025 GCA_004027955.1 Chaetophractus vellerosus | reverse complement strand
CCCCCTTTTGGACAAGGTCTTTTTCCAGATGCATCGCTAGTTGGTGCTTGGTAAGAATCCCTTGGTGCCAGGGAAGCTCATCCCCAGAAGTCATGTCCCACACTAGGGGGAAGGTAGTGTGTCTATACGTTGAGTTTGACTTAGAGAGAGTCCACATTTGAGCAACAAGGAGGCTTTCAGGAGGTAACTCTTAGGCAGTATATAATACTAGGCTAAGTTTCAATTTCACAAGAAAACGTTCATAAGTAAGTATAATCATCAATATCAAGGGCTTGGTGTAATGGTATTTCTTCCTGTTATTTTGAGACGAATATAACTATACATGAAATTCTAAGAAATAATATTGAGAAATCTATGTATTCTCTACCCAGTTTCCCCCAATGGTAACATCTTGCAAAACTATAGCACACCCCACAGTCAGGATGCTTACATTGATATGGTCAAGATAAAGAAAACAGCCATCACCATAAGGTTCCCGCATGCTGCCTCCTTCCTTTCCATCCCTACTCCCTGCTGAATCCTTGCCAAGCACCATCTCTACTTCTAAAATAGAATCTAAATCTAAAATCTCTATTCTAAATGGAATAATACAGTAGATAAACTTTGGTATTGGCCCACTACTCCATATAATATTCTCAAGACTGATTCAGGTCATTGCATGTATCAAGAGATTGTTCTTTTTTAAAAAGAAAGTATAATTTTTAATAGAGAAATTTTAGGTTAACAGAAAAATCATGCAGAAAATAAAGACTTCCCATATACCCTCAACTCTATTATTAACGCTTTGCATTAGTGT
This sequence comes from Chaetophractus vellerosus, assembly GCA_004027955.1. Classification (NCBI taxonomy): domain Eukaryota; kingdom Metazoa; phylum Chordata; class Mammalia; order Cingulata; family Chlamyphoridae; genus Chaetophractus; species Chaetophractus vellerosus. Next base: position 19,229 of record PVKH010007681.1, on the reverse strand, counting down.
AGTACATTTGTTAAAAATGATAAAAATATATTTTTTATAACTGTATATTTGCTATAAACCATGGTTCACATTAGAGCTCACTACTTGTGTTATATAGTCCTATGGTGGTTTTTTCCCTAAATTTTTATTCTAGTAATACACACACACACACACACACACAAACACCCAATTGAAAAATCCCCCCCTTTAACCACATTCAAATATATAATTCAGTGGGGTTAACTGCATTCACAATGTTGTACTACCACTGCCATTCTCTACTACCAAAACTTTGCCATTGCCGCAATAAAATTCTGTGCTAAGCATTAACTACCCATTTCCTACCCATTCTCCAGTCCCTGGTAACCTGTATTAGTTTCTGGCTCTATAAATTTGCTTATTTTAATTATTTCATATCAGTAGGATCATACAACCTTTCACCTTTTTTGGCTGGCTTTTATTTCACTCAATATGATGTCTTCAAAGTTTATCCATATTGTTGCATGTATCAGACCTTTATTCCTTTTCATGGCTGCATAATAATCCATTGTACGTATATACATTTTGCATATCCATTCACTGGTTGAGAGACACTTGGGATACTTCCATCTTTTGACAATTGTGAATAATGCCACTATGAATATTGGTGTGCAAATACCTGTTTGAGCCCCTGGTTTCAATTCTATTGAATATATATGTAAAAGTAGGATTGCTGGGTCATATAGTAATTCTAAAACTTTCTGAAAAAATGCCAAACTGTTTCCATAGTGGCTGCATCATTTTACAGTCCCAACAACAAAAAAATGAATATTCCTGTTTTTCCACATCCTCTCCAACACTTGTTAATTTTCATTTTTTTACTATTAGCCATTTTAGTCAGTGTGAAGTATTTCGTTGTGGCTTTGATTTGCATTTCCCTAATGGCTAATGATGTTGAACATCTTTTCATATGCTTTTTATTCATTTGTATATCTTCTATGGACAAATGTCCATTCAAATCATTTGCCCATTTTTTATTGGGCTTTGAGTTGTAAGATTTCTTTATGAATTTTGAATTCTTTAAGAATTTTGTTGTGAGTTACAGGATTTCTTTATGAATTTTGGATTATAAACCCTTATCAGATATGTGGTTTTCATGTATTTTCTCCCATTTTCTAGGTTGTCTTTCTATTTTAATGATAAAGTCCTTTGATGCACAAAAGTTTTTCATTTTGATGAAGTTCCTTTTTTCTATTTATTTTCTTTCATTACTTGTGCTTTCAGTGTAAGGTATATGAAGCCATTACCTAACGAAAGGTTCTGAAGATGATTCCCTATCTTTCTTCTAGAAGTTTTATACTCCTGGTTCTTATATTTAGGTATTTGATCCATTTTGAGTTAATTTTCATATATGGTGTGAGATAGGGGTCCCCTTCATTCTTTTACATTTGGCTATCTGGGTAACCCAGCAGCATTTGCTGAAGATACTATTGTATCCCAAGTGAGGGTACTTGGCCCCCTTGTCAAAAATCAATTTGCCTTTATAAATCAAACATATATTTCCATGGAGATATACATCTAAAGAACAGTTTGAAAATATTGGGCTGAATAAAGATTAAGGAAGTGGCTTGTTAGGGCATTCTGTGGAATATTACAAGATTGGTCTACAATAAGAAGGTCACTTTTCCTTTATAGGACTTTGAGATTAATTTTTCAATTTAAGGATCTTCCCATCATTATAGTCATTCTCCCAACTTCATTTCTTACCTGTTATCACCTTTTCCATTTCCCATGTTTATAAGTTCCAAGACTAAAAATTCTGCTATTGTTTTTTTTTATCTTTTTGAAATCTGTAACTTCTTTCAAATATATATATATATATATACGTATTTATTATTCTAAAGCATAAGTACATAAAAAAATGTCAAATGGCCATAGATGTGGGAGTCTATTTCTGAACTCTCAATTTGATTCCATTGATCTATATATCTCTCCTTGTTACATTATCATGTTGTTGTGACTACTGAAAGTTTGTAATAAGTTTTAAAATTAGGAATTGTGAGTCCTTGACTTCATTCTTCTTTTTCAACATGGTTTTGACTATCTGGAGCCCCTTACCTTTTCAAATAAATTTGAAGATTGCCTTTCCAATTTCTGCTGGAAGGCTGTTTGAATTTTAATTGGGATTGTGTTGAATCTGTAAATCCACTTTGAATAGAATTAAATTTTGACAATATTTAGTCTTCCATTCCATGAGCATGGAATGTCCTGTTTATTCAAGTTTTCTTTGATTTCTTTCAGCATTGTTTTATAGTTTTGTATGTATAACAACTTGATTAAATTTATTCCTATTTGATTCTTTTAGTTGCTGTTGAAAATAGACTTTTTTCCTTAATTTCCTTCTCCGATTATTACTAGTGTATAGAAACACTACTGATTTTTGCATGCTGATCTTGTATGCCATCTCTTTTCTGAGTTAGTTTACAAGCACAAGTAGATTTGTAGATTTTTCAGAACATTCTATACATTCATGTCATTTGTGAAACAACAGTAAAGTTTTGTATCTTCCTTTACAACTTTTCTTGCCTAATTGTTCTGGCTAGAACTTCCAGTACAATGTTGAATAATAGCAATGAAAGAAGTTATCATGTCTTGTTTCAGATCTTAGAGGGAAAGCTTTCAGTCTTTTACCATTAAGTATGATGTCAGCTGTGGGTTTTTCACATATGATTCTTATCATGTTGAGGAAGTTTCCTTCTATTCCTAGCTTTCTATGAGTTATTATCAATAAGGCAAGCTGGATTTTGTCAAATAGCTATTCTGTGGTTGTTGTTTTGTTTTGTTTTTTCCCTTCTTTCTGTCAATGTGGCACATTATGCTAATTGATTTTCTAATGATGAACCACCTTCCATACCTGGGATATATCCCACTTGATCACGGTGTATAAGTTTTGTAATGTGCTGTATTTGGAATTCCCACGTAACGTGCTGAAGATTTTTCCATCTATATTGATAAGGGGTATTGGACTGTAATTTTCTTTTCTTGTGGTATCTTTATCTGGCTTTACTATTAGAGTGATGTAAGCCTCACAGAATGAGTTAGGTAGTATTCCCTCCTTTGTAATTTTTGGGGGGAAGAGTTTGAGTAGGATTGGTATTAATTCTTATTGGAATATTTTGTAGAATTCACCTGTGAAGCTATCTGGTCCTGTTCATTTCTTTGTTGAGAGGTTTTTGATAACTGATTCAATCTCTTTACTTCTAACTGGTCGTTGAGATCTTCTATATCTTCTAGAGTTAGTGTAATTCATGTGGTTCTGAGAACTTGCCCATTTCATCTAGATTGTCAAATTTGTTGGCAGACAATTGTTCATAGTATCCTCTTATAATACTTTTTGTTAGGTCAATAGTAATGTCCCCCTTTCATTTCTGATCTTAATTATTTTTGTCTTCTCCTTTTCTTTATGAGTTTAGCTAAGTATTTGTCAATTTTAGTGATCTTTTCAGAGAACCAACTTTTAGTTTTATTAATTCTATTTTTTATACTCTATTATAAACTTTAAAATAATCTTACCTAAATTTATAAAAAATCTTTCCAGGATTTTGATAGGAACTGAGTTAAACCTGTAGATCAATTTGGGGAGACTTGACATCTGTGCTACATTGAGTTTTCCAACCCATAAACATGGTATGCCTCTATATTTATTTTGATCTTCTTTGATATTTCTTTCATTAGTATTGTGTAGTTTTCAGCCTATAAGTAAGGTACACAATTTGTTAGTTATAATTAAATATTTCTCTTTTTTGAGCAATTTTAAATGGAACTGTATTTTTTTATTTCCTTATTCATGAGTTTATTCCTGGCATGTAAAAATAAACTTGATTTGTATATGTTTATCTTGTATCCTGAGACATTGCTGAACTTGCTTATTAGTTCTAAGAGGTTGTGGGTATATGTGTGTGTATGTGTATGGGGGGATATGTTTTGTAGCTTCCTTGGTAATTTCTATATATACAATAATTTATCTGCATATAAGAACAACTTTATTTCTTCTTTTCTGATCTGTATATGTTTTCCATATTGTTTTGGTCTTATGGCACTGACTAGAAATTACAACACGTGTTGAAAAAGAGTGGAGAGAATGGACATACCTGCTTTGTTACTGATATTATTGGGAAAGCATTCAGTCTTTTTTTTTTTTTTTTTACCGGGAGGTCCCGGGGATCGAACCCAGGTCCCTCCATATAGGAGATGGACGTCCAGCCATTTGAGCCACATCTGCCCCTCAGATTATTAGGCATAATTTCAAGTGTAGTTTTTTGTAGATGCTCTTTATCAAATTGAGGAAGTTCTCTGGATTCCTAGTTTTCTGAGAATTTTTTAAAATGAATGACTGTTGGATTTTGTAAAATGATTTTTTGCATGTGACTTTTTAATTTAACCTGCTAATATGGTGGAGTACATTGATTGATTTTCAAGTACTGAATCAGTCTGCATCTTGGAATAAATCCCACTTGGTCATCAAGGAGTATAATCCTTTTGATGTATTGCTGAATTCTATTTGTTAACATTTTGTTGAGGATTTTTGTGTCTTTATTCATGAGAGCTATTGGTATATAGTTATCTTCTTTTCTGGACTGTCTGGCTTTGGCATCAGGGTTATACTAGTTTCATAAAATGAGTGGAAAATGTTCCTTGCTCTTCTATTTTCTGGAAGAAATTGTGTAGAATTGGTGTTAATTCTTCTTAGACATATGATAGAATTCTCCAGTGAAACATTTGGGCCTGGGGGTTTGTTTTGAGGGAGACATTTCCATTCAATATCTTTAATAGTCACATGGCTATTCAAATTATCTATTTCATAATGGGTGAATTGTGATAGTTTGTTTTTTTTTTTGAGGAAGTGGTCCATTTCTCTAAGTTGTCAGATTTATGTCCATAAAGTTGTTTGTAATACTCCTTTATTATCTTTTTAATGTCTGTAGGATCTGTATTTTATCCCTATTTCATTACTGATATTGGTAATTTGAGTCTTTTCTCTTTTTTTCCCTGTCAGTCATGCTACAGGTTTGTCATTTTTATTAAACTTTAAAAAAAAAAACAGCTCTTTGTTTCAATGATTTTCTCTCTTGGCTTTCTGCTTTCAATTTCAATGAGTTCTGATCTTTATTATTTCTTTCTACTTGCTTTGGTTCAGTTTGCTCTTATTTTTCTGGATTCTTGAGGTGGACACATAGATTACTGATTTGAGACTTTCCCTCTTTTCTAATATACACATGCAGTACTATAAATTTCCCTCTCAGAACTGCTTTTGTTGTGTCCCATAAATTCTGAAATGCTCTATATTCATTTTCATTCAGTTCAATGTATTGTTTGAGCTCCTTTAGGACTTCCTCTGTGACCCATGAGTTATTTAGAAGTGTGTTGTTTAGTTTCAGGTGTTTGGATATTTTCTTGCTCTACTTTTATCAGTGATTGTTAATTTGATTCAACTGTGGTTAGAGAAAACACTCTATATTATTTCAATTCTTTTAAAGATGTTGATGTTTATTTGGTGGCTCAAGGTATATCTTCTGTGGGCACTTGAAAAAAAGTGTATTCTGCCGTTTTGGGGGGTGTTCTATAAATACTGATTAGATCCTGTTGGTTGATAGTATTGTTGAGTTCTACATACTTGTTGATTTTCTATCTAATTATTCTATCAACTGTTGAAAAGTGTTGAAGTCTCCAACAGTAATTTTGGACTTTTCTATTTCTCCTATCAGTTGTATCAGTATTTGTTTCACATATGTTTCAGCTGTATTGTTTGGTTCATATATATTTTGGATTACAACGTCTTCTTGGTGATTGGCCCTTGTATCATTATATTATGTCCCTCTCTGACTTTGGTAATTTTCTTCGTTTGAAGCCTATTTTACCTGATGTTAATATAGCTACTCCTGCTTTCTTTTGATTAATGCTAGCATAATATATCCTTTTCCATTTTTTTGTATTTAACCTGCTTATATCATTGTTTTAGATTGCCAAAGGACTATTTATGCAAAGCACCAGGAATGAGTTGGCTTTTATAATGGGAAATTTATTTGAGTAAAAGCTTAAAGTACTATATTAGTCAGCCAAAGGGGTGCTAATGCAAAGTACCAGAAATCTGTTGGCTTTTATAAAAGGTATTTATTTGGGTTACAAGGCCCTAAAGAGTCCAACTCAAAGTTACTTCCTTACCAAACTCTGTTGCCACATGTTGAAGCAAGATGGCGGGCGACGTTTGCAAGGGTTCAGCCTTCCTCTTCCCTGTTAAGGCTCTGTGGGTCCAGCTTCTTCCTATCTCAGCTGTAAGCTCATCTCCCTCCTGGGGCTCATTTCTTCCCGGGTTCAGCTGCTTTGTTCTCTTCACAAGGTCAGCTGTAAACTATCAGGCGAATGGCTTATCTTTTCTTGCAGTGTCTATGGAGCTCTCTCTCTTTTCTCACGTATCTGCTTCTCTTGGGTTCTCCTGTGTATCTACTTCTGTATTCTTTATTGAGTATTCACTTATGTAGCCCACCAAGGGGGCGGGAACTCAACCCTGCATGCCCTAATGACATGGCCAAATCAAAGCCCTAATCTTAACATAATTTAATCAAAGCCATCACAGCTGAATCTAATACAAACAAAGGGTAGACTGCCCAGAGGAAAAGACCAGTTTTACAAACACAATCTATATCTCTTTTTGGAATTCATAAATAATATCAAACTGCCACAAGTACTAAGACTGTGAAATTTCCAAATGATAGCACCACAAGAGGATCTTTCTCACCAAAGCCAGCTACTGTTGATCCTGTTGTCTGGCCACATGGTGAAGCAAGATGGCTACCAATCTCTTCCCAGGTCTCTGCCTTCCCCTCCAGAACATACCATCTCCTGGAACTCAGCTGTGGGCAACTAGACTTGTCTCTTTCTGGGCCCCCTCTATCAGTCTTGGCTGCTCTGCTTTCTTCCCCAGTTCAGCTGCAAGCTATCAGGTATCTGGCTCATCTGTCCCTGGGCCTCAGCTCTTTGAGCCTCTTCGGGGCTTCTCTCCTTGCAGCTCAGCTGTGGGCAAAACTGGAGTCCTTTCTCCCACACCGCAGGATCAGCAATGATGGCTTCCTTTCCTGGCTTCCTTTATCTGTGTGTGTTTCTCTCTGTCTCCATTTTTATCAAACCTAGCAAGAGGGCAGAGACTCACCTTGAGTCACACCTCACTGACATAGTCCAACTGAAAGGGTCTCACACCCACAGGAATGGCTTAGTTGAGAAACAATCTTTCTCTTTTTGAGATTTATAAAAGAATTTCAAAATGCCACAATCATCATTACATTTGACATGTATAATTGGGTCATGCTTTTAAATCCATCCTGCTACTCTATGTTTTAATCTGTATATTTAGACCATGTACATTTAATCTATTTATTGATATGTTAGGGCTTAATTCTGCCATTTTGTTTTCTGTTTGTTCTCTATCTTTTTCATCTCCATTTTCTTTTTCCTGCATTCCTGTGGGTTACTTGAACATTTTTTTAAAATTCCATTCTGATTTATCTACCATGCTTTTGAGTATATCTCTTCATATAGCTTTTTAAATTATTGCTTTAGGTATTACATTTTAAGTTATATGTATATCTTATCACAGTCTACTGGTAGTGTCAATTTACCAGTTTGAGTAAAGTATAGAAACCTTTCCTCCCTTTACATCTCTTTAGTCTCCCCTGTTTTTAATATAACTGTATTAAATATTTTGTCTACATGCATTTAGGATCATACCAGACAATATTATAATTTTTCCTTCAACCATCAAACCATCAAAAAAAAAAACTGGAAAAATCAAAAAGAAAGGGAAACCTGTTGTATATACCCATATTTTTGCTTACTGTGTTCTTTATTCTGTCATGATGTTTAATGGTTTCTTCTTTAATACTTTCTTTTCTGTTAGGGAACTTCCTTTAGACATTCTTTTAGGATAGGTCTGCTGGAGACAAATTCTCTTACTCTTACTCTTCCTTCATCTGATAATGTCTTGATTTCTCCTTCATTATTGAAGGATATGTCACTGCATATAGGATTTTGGACTAACAGTTCTTTTCTTTCACCACTAAAAAAATATTGTGCCACCTTCTCCAACCTTTATGCTTTCTGATGAGAAATCCACTTATATTTGAGTTGTTTTTCCCCTATAAGTAAGGTGTCATTTTTTTTCTGGCTACTTTCAAGGTTTTTCTTTTTCTTTCTTTCTTTTCCTTAGTTTAATTATGATGTGTCTTGACATGTAATTCTTTGCGTTTATCTTGTTTGGGGGTTGCTTAGCTTCTTCAATCTTTAGGTATAAGTTTCTTAACAAATTTGAGAAGTTTCAGCCACTATGTCTTTGGGTACTCCTTCAAGGACTTCAATGGCACAAATGTTAGCTCTTTCATTATAATCACATAAGCCCCTGAGACTCTGTTCTACCACCACCCCCGCCCCACCCCCACCCCCCACAGTTTATCTTTCTCTGTTGTTCAGACTGGGTAATTTCTTTTGTTCTATTTCCTATGTCCACACCAACCAGTTGTTGAGTTCATCCACTGAACATTTTACTTGGTGATGGTATTTTTTCATTCTAAAATTTATATTTGGTTCTTCTTTATATCTTCTATTTCTCTGCTGGGACTTTCCATTTCTTTGCTGAAGTTTTCTATGTTTTCACTGTTTCAAGTGTGTTTATAATTGCTCGCTGAAGCATTTTTTTTTTTTCTCATGGCTGCTTTAAAATCTTTGTCAGATCATTCCAACATCTGTCATCTTGGTGTTTGCATCTATTGCCTTTATTCATTTAGTATTAGATATTCATGGTATGACGAGTGTTTATCAAATGAAATCTGGATATTTTCTTATGAGACTCTGGATCTTATTTAAATGTCTTACTTTAACTGGCTTTCCCTGACATCATTTGGGGGGGGGGGAGTACCATCTCAATACTACCAGATGGAAATAGAAATCCACATCCCTGCTCAGTCTCTGTTGACATCTGAGGTGGCAGTCCTCATTACTTCTGGGTGGGAGTTTCCTCTCCCCAAGTGGCCTTATTACCACTACCTGGCCTTTGACACCTCCCTGGAAGGGATTTTAGGATATTTTGATATAGCTTTGGGAGGGAGGAAATCTAGTCTCCCTCTCAGCAACTGCAGGCATGGGTGTGACCACAGATTTTCTGTGGTGTTTGGCTGATGCTTCACTTTCCTAGATTCCTTAAACAATTACCATGAAATGGGTTGGCTTAAACAATGGGAATTTATTAGCTTATGGTTTTGAGGCCAGGAAAATGTCCAAATCAAGGCGATGCTTTCTCCTGAAAACTGTGGCATTTTGGGGTTAGCTGCTGGCAACCCTTGGTGCATAGCTTGTCATATGACAAGGCACATGGCATCATCTTCTGGCCTCTTCCTTGTCTTCAGGGTTCTGTTTCAGTTTCTTACTTTCTATGGTTTTCTCTATATATATCTGAATTTCATTGTCTTATAAAGGACCCTGGTAATAGGATTAATACCCATCTTGAGTGAGGTGGGACACACCTTAACTGAAGTAACCTTATCAAAATGTCCTACTTAAAATGGGTTCACATCCACAAGAATAGATTAGATTTAAGAACATGTTTCCTGGGGTAATAGAGTTTCAAACCCCCACAGTTGGGGGAGAGTTGTATTTATAGATTTTCTGTGTTGCTAGGCTGCCTCTTTCTTGCTCCTTTAGCTATGGAGAACAGACTTTGTTGGGGCTTCTTTTTATTTGTCTGCAACCGTTGGCAATTCAGGGTTGCCAGCTTCTTCAGCTCCAAGTCTGGAATATATAGGACAATATCCCATGGAATTCACCCAAAGAATTCACTACTATGTCTTTCCTACAGTTCTGAGTCCTTAGTCATTCTGCTTTCTTCTTCCTACCTTTCAGAATCTTCTTAGATTTCTATTATATATAATATCCAAAATTTTCATTATTCCTACTGGGAGGAGTAGGGAAAAGTACATCTACATTATCTTTCCAGAAGCAGAAGTCAAACCTCCTGTGCCTTCCTTTTTTTTTTTTTTTTTTTTTTTTTTTTTCCTCTCCCTCCATAAACTCACTTTTGGATTGGGACATTTTTTGTCTGTTATAGGTTGGAAGTCTGTAATGCTGCCAGAAGACAGTGGGAGTTACTTAGATGAAAGTGATCTTTGCCTCTACTATGAACTGTCCCCTACATATGGTGAAGGGCTGGCTGGAAAACCAGGGACAAATGAGAGACCACGACTCCCATGAGAACCATCAATTTGTTCTGATTTTTCATTGTTGTTGATCACCGTGATTTTATTTTCTTTTTTCTTGTTAGAGAAGTTCTAGGTTTAGAGAAATGTCATTCATAAAATATATGAATCCAGAGTTTCCATATACCTCTGATTATTAACACCTTGCATTAGCGACATAAATGTGCCTTCCTTTTTGAAGGACAGTTTCACTGGACATAGACTTCTTGATTGATGATTCTTTTAGTACTTTTGAATATGTCATTCTAATCTCTCCTGGCCTCCGTTGTTTCTGATGAAAAATCAGCCATTATTCAGATTTTTGTTGCTATACACACGATGAGTTAGTTTTCTCTTGCTTCTTTCAAGATTTATCTCTTTGTTTTACACCAGTTTGACTATGTTTTGTCTATCTGTGTTTCTTTTCATGTTTATCCTAATTGAGGGGAGTTTCTTCAATTTGTAGATTAATGATTTTCATCAACTTTGAGAAGTTTTCAGATTATTTTTTCAATTCTTTTCCTGTCCCTTTTTATCTCTCCTCTCCATCTGCAACTCCCATTACAGGTGTTTTGGAATCATGTGGGAATGCTTGATAATATCAAACAGTTCTTGATTCTTCTTCAAATTTTTTTAATCCATGTTCTATAGTTTGGCTAATTTCTCTTGCTCTATCTTCAAGTTCACTGATTCTTTCTTTTTTTTATTAAGATTTACTTTTATTTATTTATATATCCCCCCCTTGCTGCTTGTTCTTGCCGTGTTCATTTCTTTTGAGTTCTTCTGTGTCTGCTTGTCTCCCCCTGCTGCGGCATCCCGCTGAGTCAGCTCACCGCGCGGTGGCTTGCCCTGCCCGCGGCAGCTTGCCCTGCCCATGGCGGCTTGCGTTCTCAAAGAGGCCCCGGGAACCGAACCCGAGGCCTCCCATGTGGTAAAACAGGGCTCTACCAATTGAGCCACAGCTGGTTCCCTGATTCTTTCTTCTATCATTTCTAATCTATTGAGTTCATGTAGGGAACTTTTTGTTTCAGTCGTACTTTCAATTCTGGAAATTCTACTTGGTTCTTTTTCAGTAATTTTCTGTTTGTCTGTTGTGATTTTCTCTTTGTTGATTCATAATTAGCATATTTTCTTCTAATTCTTTGAACATATTTTCTTTTAGTTCTTTAAACATAATTATAATAGCTGCTTTGAAATCTTTGTCAAATTAAGCATCTAGGCCAATTCAGAGTCAGTTTCTTTTTACCTCATCTTTTACCTTAGTATAGGTCACACTTTCCTGTTTCTTCACATGTCTATTACTTTTTAGTTGAAATCTGGACATTTAGATAATCTATGTAGCAACTCTGGTTTTTCTTTGTTTGTCTGTTTTGGTATTTTTTTTAGTAACCTGCCTGGATATAAACTACAGAATCTGTTTCCTTATGGTCTGTACCCACTGATTTCTCTGCTCAGTTTGGGGTTTTTTTTCTTAATTTATTATTATTATTTTTATTTTTTATCCTACTTCCCTTGGGACCATACCTGTATTACATATTTTACTGGCCAGCCAATGATTTAAGCAGAGGTTATGCACAGACTCCTTGAGTCCATAAGGCTACTATCATTTGACAACCAAATATGTGTGTTAAGGAGCATCATTCAAAGTGGCAGTCAATCCCAAACCCTCCTTGACTTTCCATTTTTCCTCAGCTCTCTTGGGCCTCCCCCATTCAAGCTCAGTTTATGAGATAGCCAGTGTAAACTTATCTTGGCCCTTCAATTTCTCTCTCACTTCCATGATCTCCTTGTTAAATACCTGACTAGTCCTTTACCCATTCCAAACCAGAAATGCAACCTTTGACTAGTAATGCTGCAGGATTTCCCAAAAGATTCTGAACCAGCCTTTAAGCTGGTAAAGCCTCATTCTTTGTTCTCAATCAAGTCTGTCACCTTTGCCTATAAGGCTGCTGGTTTATGTCACCTGTCCTAAACTGGTAAAGCTATGCTTTTTTTTTTTTTTTTTTTCTGCTGACAGAGCTGGGAGGCAGAAAGAGGATATGAGATCAGACCAAGGCCAGAATGCTACATATACCCACCCATTCTTGCCAGGAGCTGTAGATGTTTCTCAAGAATAACTTCTCACTTTTTAATCTGAATTTAATAACTTCTCAATTTTTTGTCTGGCGTTAATGGATTTCCAGTGCCTGAAAGGTTGGCCTTTTTTTTTTTTTTTTTTACAATTTTTTTCAGCTTTGTATTTGTACTAGGGCCTCACCTGACCTCTTCACAATGCCATTACAGAAATAAGGACTCAAGCAAATATAATCAATATTTTAACTACCATCGAATATTAGGGTCCTAATTCTCAACCAACCAATTACAGAAAAGCATTTATGAGACAATTAAGGAAATTTGAACACTGATTGGATATTTGACAATATTAAGGCATTACTGTTACTTTTTTGAGATAGGACAGTGCCACTGTAGTTTTTTTTTTTTAAATGTGTCTTTCAGAGATACATACTAAAGTTTTATTCATAAAAAAATTATGATATTTAGGACATGTTTTAAAATAATCTGACGGGAGGTCAATCCAGAGGCTTGCAATATGCATATCACCCCAAACAGAGGGCCTCCTGAGGGCTTTGGAGATATCCAGGTCCTATATCAGGGCAGATAGCCCCAGACTTTGGTGCCTTACTAGTGGGCCCTAATTTGGAATCCTTGCTCCTGAGAGTGACAGAATCTAACCAAAATGTATCTTCACTGCACATGGTCCATCTGTCTCTTCTATTCAAACCTGTATTTGATGCCAGAGTTTTAGGTGTACTTCCATAGACCGGAGACTACAGGCTGTCCATGTGCCAACTGGGTCCAGAGACTCTGTGGACCTGCAACTCCTACTCTACAACTCAATGGACTCACCCAGGACACCTAGTTGGGAGTTGATGAGGACGATGGCTATGCTAGGGAATGGAGAGAGTCTGCAGCTGCAGGCAGGTAATCTCTTCCATCATATCCATGGGATATAAGACCCCTCTCACTTGGAGGTGGAGGGGACATCACCATCCCAGACTCCATGGGATTGGGGGAAGAACTGTGGACTAGAATGGACTTGTCCTGCTATAGACTTGTGATATATGAAATGGAAGAAATTGCAAAATTATTTGGAGCCAGGGTCACTGGACACTTTGGGGGCAGGTAGAGGGAAGGGCAATTGTAATGCAGGGTTTTTTGGGGACTTGGGAATTGTCCTGGGTGATGTTGCAATGGAGGTTGTAGGCCATTTGGTATCATCATGTATCATGCGGAGCTGTGTAGGAGAGAGGGTCGTCTACAGACTGAACTGTGATCTATGCTTGATGGCAAAGCCCCGAAATGTGTATATCTATCACAGGCGTTATGCCACACCGATGAGGGATGGGTATGTGGGAGGTTGTGGGAGGTGTGGGGGGTGGCATATGGGTACACCTGGAATTTCTGTGTAACATTTATATAATCAATGAATCCTAAAATATATAGAGAGATATATAAAAAATTAAAAATAAATAAAGAAAGAAGAAAGAAAAAAGAATCCTCAGGTGAAAAAAAAAATAATCTGAGGGGGGTTAGATTGAACTAGATTGGATAATTGTTAATGAGGTAGCTTCATAATGAATCAACTTGGCTAGAATGAACCTTATTTCCCATCATTCCTTTCCTTTTATGTTTCTGACTAGGGTGAGCTACAAAAGTCATTTTGTAAGAGATTTGGACAGGTGAAGAGAAGCAGTAGCCATAGTGAAGGGTACCAGGCAGGCCTAACTTCCTTGGATATTCTTTTAGCTTCGCTGACTCCTGGGCAAGTGTGTATTTAGCTCTGTGATGAAGGGCGCTAGCTTCTCCTGTATGACACCCATATCATCAAAGTTGAAAGTAGTCAGAGACTGACACAGGTTCCAATCTGTTTTAGTGGATGCTAGTGTACCCTTGTTCTCTCCCTGTACATCATCTTTCTTTTCCAACCTCTTTCCTTGCAGACCTCAAGCTCCAGCATCAGACATGAAAAAAACAGCTTGGTAGCCACTGTGTAAAGCCAAGTCCCAGTAATAAATTCCTTATCTCACACACACACACACACACACACACATATACACAAGCATTATTTCTACTTCTGATTGAACCTTGACTGATACAGTTATTGATTACTGAAGGTGAGTTTTAGGTACATGAATATAATTCTTGCTACTTTTACATATATCTTAACATTTACACACACACACACACAAAAATTGTAAGCATATACTCATATACACTAAAATATAAATAGACTCTCTTCATAAAAGATGTTTTCTCAGAGGGTGGAGACCCATACAATCACGACCAAAATATTAAACTCCCATACTGAGGAGCCCTGCTGCTTTCTTAAATGGATAAAATTTCTGGAGTATACAGGCAGTGCTTAATAAAGGAAACAGACCAATATGCCAAGCCTTTGATATTAATGCTTGTACTTACGGACCTTATTCTTGTAAAAGTGAAACTCGGCCAAATAACAACTAATGCCTAAGAGTTACCTCGTGAAAATCTCCTTGTTACCCAAATGTGGCCTCTCTCTAAGCCAAACTCAGCAAATAAACTATCTTCCCCCTGAAGTGGGACATGACTCCTAGGGTTGAGCCTCGCTAATACCGTGGGATTACTACCAAGCGCTAACCAGCAATGCATTTGGAAAAAGACCTTGACGAAAAGGGGGAAACACGAAATGCAAAAGAGTTTTTATGGCTAAGAGATTTCAAAGTGAGTCAGGGGGTCATTTCATAGGTTACGCTTATGGCCATCTTACGCAGATCTCACTAACTGCCACAGTAAACGAAATCTCAAACAAGGGAGCTCCTGAAGACTCTATAAACATCCAGACACTACAGGCAAGGCACACAGCCCTCATGAAATTAGCAATCCATCAGTGGGGCTTACCCTGGAAAAATGATATATATGGAATATATATGGAATATAACTGAGTTAGACTCATTTATAATTTCCCCACTCATGATTCTTCTACCCCTTTTATTTATAATTTCCCTACTCATGATTCTTCTACCCCTTTTATTTATAATTTCCCTACTCATGATTCTTCTACCCCTTTTATTTATAATTTCCCTACTCATGATTCTTCTACCCCTTTTATTTGAACCTATAATTAGCACTATACCTCTTAAATATATGTCCCAGAGACTTAAATCTCTGGTCTGTTCATACACTGGTTAAACTCTGAATCTCAGCTGTGTTTTGGCCAATACTTACTCTCCAGATCACTGGACTCACCCAGGACAACTAACAAAATGATGATAACGAACAACTCCTACCCCAAAAAAACAAAGTATCCACAACTGCAAGCAAAAGAGTTCCTCCCATTGCCTATAAGATCTAAGCCCCTCCTAATATGAAGCAGACCAGGCAACATCATACCAAAAGTCTCAAAATTGAGGAATGAAGACATATAAGGGCGGAATGCAACCACAAACCAAAGTAGACTTACTAGTATTGTAGTAATGGAAGAACTTGCAAAACTGATATAAAGATAGTGGTTACCAGAAGTTCTAAGGGGAGGTGGAACAAAGGGCATTTTGAGGGCATTGGAATTGTTCTGCTTGATATGGCAATGGCAAATACAGGCCATTATACATTTTGTGAAGACCTATAAAACTGTACAGTGCAAAGTGTAAACCATAATGTAATCTATAGGCCTAGGCTAGGAGCAATACTTCAATATTGGCTCATCAATTGTAACTGTACCACATTAATGTAAGATGTTATTAATAGGGGGAAATGTAGGAGGGGGGGTAGGTTATATGAGAAACTCCTACACTTTCTTTTTTTGGTTGCTGTTATTTTTTTGTTTTTATTATTTTTCCCCTATACTTTCAATGTAACTTTTCTGTAATAAAGTATACCAAAAATAAATAAATAAATAAAAGGGGGAATCACTAAAGAGCTATTAACAAACATGGCCCAAAAAGAAAAGAATGGAGGAGATGGGAGATAGGGGTAAGAGTTCAATAGCTTTAAAATTCACATTCACAAATTACCTATTTATTTTTTTAATTAAAAAAAAAAACAGAACACATTCAGTGCAATAACAACTAAAATGGTCTGGTCTGGCATATATTTGTTCTGCTTCAGAGATAATACTGTTTATTAAAGCTTAAAGATACCTTATATTTTATGTTTACTATCTTCCCATTAATCAATTCTTACTACTAAATAGCGCAACAGATTTTTCAAAGCAGGAAACAAGAGTTAGCCTCTGTTAAGGATTAACCACCACATCATAGATTTTTCTTTTTACACCTTTAAAAATCAAGTATGTAAGGTAAGACTTCAATGGTATTCAGAAGCTAAGTGATTTTTTAGCCTTTCCGCTTCTGTCAGAGCATGGGCAGGTTTGGAAAGACAATTCAGTTTTAAAACCATTAAGAAAGTTCCTTTTAACCCTAACGGGAATCAAAGCTTAACAGAAAGGACTGGAGCAGAGGATTTACTCCTGGCTGACTGAAGCTGGGTCGTCTGAAATCAGAAGGTACCTTTGATATCAGCTAGCCAGAAAGTCCCCATCTGAACTCTTTGAACCTGAGAAAATAGAAAGGCATCTTTTGAACTTTTTCAAGATTTCAAAGAAAAACCTTTAAAAGACCTCAAACATTTATGTATGAAAAACCTGCTCTGGCTAATCAAAACGTGTTTCATAGGCCCTGTGCCCTTCCTACTTCACCAACATCATTTCTCATCACCACTCCCTCTCCTTAAGTCCCAGGACAAAAAATTTCTTATTCCCCATCCCCCTTCCAGGGAGGCATTTGATTGTCTCTGCCTAATATGCCCATCCCCACAGTTCATTAAACTCCTCCGGATCTTGCAAGATCCTCCTCCAATGTCATCTCCTTAATGAAGAGCAAGTGCTCTGTAGTCAGGCTACCTGCCTGGGTTCAAATCCTGACTCTGACACCTATTGTGAGACTCTGGGCTGGTTAGGTAACCATTCTATGTCCCGTTGTCCTCCCCCTGTAAAAGGGGAATAATAATAGTAGCTACTTCATCAGATTGATGTGGGGATTAAATGAGATACTATATGCAAATAATAATAAATATTAAATTATTATACATTATTATTAATTCATGACTAGCACAAATTTCCTGAAAGTACCCATAAATTTAATAATCCAAGTGGTGTCCAAGTTTGAACAAAATACCTGACACAAAAATAACCCTTGTGGAATATTCTTCTATGAACTAGAGCAAATGTATGTCGCTATTACAAGGTGTTAAGAATATGGTGATACATGGAAAAAATACAATTAATGTAATTTGTAATTTGCTATAGTTCACAGCAATATTGTAATATTCTTGCACCAATGGCAAAGAAGGTACTATATCAATGCTAAGGGTCAATAATAGGGGTTATGGGATTTTTTTTCTACTGGAGTAGGGAAAGTGTTCTAAGCTCGACTAAGGCAAAGACAGCACAACTCTGTGACAAAACTGAGCGCCACCGAGCGTACACTTTGGGTGAAGTGTAGAAGGCATGGGACTGTATAACACAGTGAACCCCGTGGTAGATGATGGGCTGTGGTTAACAGCACAAGTATGAGAGCGTTCTCTCATGAACTATGACAAATGTACAATACTAAGACACGGTATTAATAACCGGGGGCTTATGGAAAAAATACACTTAATGTAACCCTTGGACCACAGTGAGCAGGAATATTTTGATGATATGCTTTCATAATTTGTAACAAATGTTCCACAACAGTGCAAGGTGTTGGTGGTGGGTGATGTATGGGAATTCTGCATGTTACGCATGATTGTTTTGTAAGCTCACAACTTCTCTAATAAAAAGTCTTGTGGAAATGAGACACTATTTTATATTTTAAATCATAATAATGTTTACGTTATATATTAACATAGCTAGGGCGCAGGACGCAGAGAACGTGACTATGGCATAAGATGTTGCTGAACGCGAACACTTTTATTGGTAAACCAGCACAGAAACATCCGTGGGTGACAGAAAAAGTGGAGTGAACTTCACTTCGAGAAGCTTTTATTAGTCTGAAAATGTTAACTGCCTTCCCACTACTTTCTCTACCCCTTGCCTAGTCCAAATTATACCACAAACACCTGAGGGGGATGTTGAAGTTCATTATTTTCAGTTTGACAAAGGCAGCTAGCCTCTGCTTGGTAACAGCTCTGAGAAGACCCAGAAATCCTGTGAATAACAAAGTGTTTTAAGTATAGTTCTCACCTGTAGATTAGATACTGGTTAAAGCAAATCAGTGGTAATAAGAACAGCTGTGAAAAGTCAATGACCACTCAGTAACATTAAATTACGAAAGGCCATACCTATTCCTCCCCAGGTCTTCCTCCATTTCATTACACTCTACACAGCTGGTTGAGCTAGAAATCTGAGGAGCAATTCCTGGTTCCGCCTTCTCCTTGGCCCTCCACATCCATTGCTAATCAGCAATAGCTCCAAGCAGACCTCTGATGGTGACTCATTATTTCCATGGTAACCACATGGCCCAAGCCATCATCCTCCCTCACCTGGGCCACTACAAAAGCCCACCTGGGCCACCACAATAGCTTAATAGTCTTTCAGCTTCCAAAATAGGATCTAACAGAAACACGGTAATATTTGTAGAATAAATAAAAGATGACAGCGTTGTGAAAGAAGCCAGATAAAAAGAGTACAGACTATATGATTCTATTAATCTAAAACTCTAATAAAGACAAACTAATCTATTTTGACAGAAAGCAGATCAGTAGTTGCTTGGGTATGGGAGACAGAGAGGGGCAAGATGGAAGAATTCCAAAGTGACATGAGGAAACTTTGGGGTAATGGATATGTTTGCTATCTTGATTGTGCTAGGGTCACAGCTATATACATATAACAAAACTTTAAAACATTGTACACTTTAAATATGTGCAATTTATTGTATATCATTTACACTGCAATAGAGATGTTTTTAAAAATGAAAG